>WSXT02069732.1:17961-29088 GCA_011762715.2 Neuroterus valhalla | reverse complement strand
AAGAACAAGCCAAAGATAAAGCAGCACCTGTAGTAAAGAAGTCTGCCCGAGCCTGCTTAGGTCCGAGGCCTAAAGATGGACTTTCAGTTTGATTGAAATGACCCATTAGTTAGACTGCAAAATCGTCGAATCTAATCCAGGCCATAAGCAATTGCCTCCCATAAAGAAAGAAGGTTTTTATTCTGAAGGAACCAATTGAATTTGTAGGATGACGCATCAGAATCTGCTTGAGTCTTGATAGGCTTTAGACGGATCTAAGGAAGTCTTTTGCCTCCTATTTCCAACATCTTCTCTAGCCAGTTCGGGGTCATCTTAGGGATACTATGTGTGGATACTATGACCACCTCACGGTGGGGCAAAAAAATATCTGTGGACGAATTAATTCTTAATAAAACAATTTTTTTCTAATTTCAACTTTGTTTTTGACAGGAGGCAACGAAGTTCCGCATTAAACTGTCATGAACAATTCTGAATTTTTTTATCTATCAACGATGATGAAGAAAAATTGACTTTTGAAGTATACAGCTTTTATACAAATACATGGATTAATTCTGGTAAATCTGCCCACTCCGCGAACACGTCTAATCGCGCGCAAGTTCATGCACACCTAAAGTGCGCACCTGTCGGATCTCGCGCTTAGCCCTCGATTTTGAACTCACCTTACGCTCCGCGCTTGGTTATAAATGTACCTGTCGCTACGACATCAGTCTTTGCACTTCCTTGCATTTGTGTATATAGATTTTTAAACTCAGAAGCAAAACGTCGACTACTTCAATTTCATGATCGTGAATTCTCTTTTGGTAAAGCTCCCCTGGCTCAAACGAATACATTCTCATCATGTGTCTCATGCTGCGTACTCGATCGAAATTGGTCCGAAACGGTGAAGAAGTTTTGTTGCTTCATTTTTTCATATGTTTTGAAAGTTGATGAATAGAAATATACAGATATTTTTTGGGCGAACTACTTTTCTCTATCAAACTTCTGCCTTAGCCTTCGTCATTTTTTTGAAAATTTCATTATTTCATTTTTCCTGATGAGGAGATCTCGCATAGAAATCTGAAACTTGTAGCTGATCTCAATAAAGCAATAATTGGTTTAAACACATCTGAACAATAGACCTACAATCAATTTACTCCAAATCAAATGAACTGGGAACAATAGAATGTTTTATTGAATCCAAGAAACATTCGTTTGACTACCCGTTTTTGAAAATTTCATTATTCTGAAGAGGCCAGCTTCAATAAAACAAAAACTTCCCTCAATGTAATATTCAAAATTCAGCGTAGTTTGATTAATTTTCTAATATCGCCGCTATTCGAAATGCAACATGATTAAATTTGCAAAATTAATTTATCCGTCTTTATTCCAATACTGTTTCGCGTAATCGAGATATTACGAGAACGCACTAATCTAGATGATTAATGGGTCTTTAATGAAAACACTTTGATGAATCGATCAATGTTATATGCGATAAGCTTCAAATTCAGCGCGAGTAAGGGTCAAAGTGATGCTAACAGACCAAATCAATTGGGCAAACCAATTATTTCAGGAAACACGCAAAGGCACACACGAAACACAATCCCAGTGCCATGCCAGCCGGCTATTTCTCTATCCAGAAATGTTGGTTCAAGTGCAACCGATTGTACACGCGAATCACTTGCTTCAACTAGAATTCCAGATTTCTTCCGTTTAAATGTCACTCGAACGAACCCTCCCATAATTGTGACATTCTTCACCGTTGAGCTGTCACATAACCTCGTTCCCCAATTCCGCCTGTGACAAGAAAGTTGCGGAAAGAGAAACTCAGGTGGTTGTCAAATTCCTTTTTTTGGCCCTTCTCTCGAATTGATATTGGGATAATTCTTGTTCATTATAATATGGATGAATTTGAACAGAACTAAGACAATATTTGAATCGATTAGGCCTACAAGGGAAAAATTTGTCTTACTTGCCTAAAATAATTGTTCTGACCTGGGGAGTTTTTTTTGACGATTCAATAGAGTTGAATGACAGAAATCAGAAGAGTTAGTGGCATATTATAAAATGCTCTAAGAATATTCAAGACATCATAAACAAAACGGGTAAACGGGATTATGAAAAATATATGGAGGGCATATTGGAATAACAGCAGGATGGCATCTTTGAGAAGCCATTTAAGTGTGGTGTATCCAGGGGTTCCATGAACAAATCCGGGCCCAGGAATAACCATGCATGGCCCCCTTCACCGGGCCCTCCCAACAATTGTAAAACTGAAATTTTGTGAAGAATTAAAACTGCAGGTCCGGGGGGAATCCCCCTATTTCCCCCTCACTCTCTACGGCCCTGGGTGTATCTCAGTTGCAGAGAAAAACTTTGGAAATAGAAGTGAAATGATGGAAGCCGCATGGCCAATTAGAGCGTTAGAGATTTTCGATTCCGAATTTTTTTCATGATAGAGCACTGACTTCCGCATTAATTTGCTTTTGGGTCTATTTCAAAGCAATAGGGAAAATGTTACAAAAACCCAGGGTCTTTCAGAAACTGGAGATCGGAAAAATTTCAGATGACTTACACTTGGGCTGAGGAAATAAATATTTTCATCGTAAACATTTCTGTATTCCGGAATATTCATCTGGGGATGCAGAAATGCTCCGGTAGCAGACGATGTCGGCGGGACTTGTTCAGCAACAGCGAGACCGATCGTTTTTTTTCGTGGACAACACCAGCATCTAAGATATATTCCTGATGGTCCGCTGTGATTTCTAGATTCCTCAATAGACGATGGTCACCACAAAATTGTCGATTCACATTGCGGAAAAGGATAGTCTACTGAGAGGAACTGACAAGTCCTATGTGTAAGGTCAATGAGAATATAGTTATGCACCAAAAGAGCAGACCACACAAGTCAGCGCTGCTAACGACACTAACTCATCGGGGCTCTTACTTATCGACGTATCCAGACCCCGCCACACTTCGAAGTAAAAACTTGAATTATAATTACCTTGGAAGACATTTGGATAGTTCTAGCAGATGCCAACTCAAAACGCACCACTTATAGAAATAAACAAATTTTGAGTTATTTATGAACATGGAAATATAGATAATATTTATGAATCTACTAATCTCGAAATAATAAAGCTTCAAACTGCACATCCCTGCACATTCCATCCTGGACTCTGAATTCTTTAAGTCGACAATAAATAAATTTCAATATTGCAAAATTACCATTTTCGAAATCCTGAGATTTTTCGAACTGGCACGTTTATATATTCACTTAATATTTTCTTAGAATATCTGATCACTGGATTCTAAATTTTGAAATTGACAAATATATTACATGTGCAATACTGTAAAATTTTTGAACTGGATCTCGTACACATTTTTTCGTGAACTCTGAATTCTTCTAGTCACCAATAAATAAATTTCAAACTTGCAAAATTACCATTTTTGCAATCCTCAGATCTTCGAACTGACTCGTCTGTGAATTTATGTATAATTTTACTTAGTTTTCTGATTACTGAATTGTGAATTTCAAAATTGCTTAAGTCATCACATTTGTAATCCTGAAATTTTAAAACTAGCTTGTCTCTAAATTTGATTATAATTTTCCTGAGTTACCTGATCACTAAATTATAAATTTTGAAAATGACAAATTTACTACATGTGCGATACTGTACAATTTTTGAACTGGATCTTCTACAGATTTTTTTGTGCACTTTGAATCGGTTTAGTGTCAAGAAAATGAATTTTCAAACTGCGAAATGGACCATATAATTTTTGCAATCCTAAAATTTATAAACTGGCCCGTCTGTAAATCTGTTCATGAATTCACAAAATTAACTGATCACTGGATAATGAATTTCAAAAGTCGTCGAATTTGTTTATCTCTAGAATTGGTGCGTTTGGAGATTGTATCTGCAAGAACTATTTAAATGTATTCTCAGGCGATTATGATATACGTTTTTATTTTGAACTTTGGCGGGGTCTGGATACGTCGATAAGTATGAGCCCTGATCACTGTCGTCAGCAGCGCTGACTCTCGTGGTCTGCTCTTTCGGCGTACAACTACATTCTAACTGACCCCACACATGGGACTCGTCAGTTCATCTCAGTAGGCCATGATTTTCTGCGATGTGAATTGCAAATTTCGTGGTGACCATTATCTCGCAAGGAATCTAGGAATCATAGCGGACCACCGAAAATATATCTTAGATGTTGATGTTGTGCAGGAAAAAATTAAATAACGACCGGTCTTGCTGTTGCTGAACAAGTCTCACCGACTTCGTCTGCTACTGTGCCATTTCTGCATTCCAGAATATTCATGTTTAGTATGAAACTATTTATTTCCTTAGCCCAAGGGCAACTCATTTGGAATTTTTTCGATCTAAGGATCCTGCAAGACCCTAGTTTGTGTTAAATTTTTCATATAGCTTTAAAAGGATACAAAAGCAGATAAATACTGAAGTCAGTGCCGTACCTATAAGAAAAATCCAAATTAAAACTGTCCAACATGCAACATAATTTCGAAAGAAAGGAAGGAAATATTTAAGGAATGGTTTATGAGGATCAGAAAGGAAGTGCTAGTACCAAATAAGTTGGAATGAAGAATGCTAATAGTGGAACAGGGTAGCATACAAAGTTATAGATAATGTAAGGTGTTTTTCTCAGGAATTTCTTAGAGGTCAAACCATGAGGCATAAAAACCGAGACAATGAAGACGTTGTGATTTAATAAATATATGTGCTGTGGAAGGTGAAGTTCCAAATTACTGGAGAAAGGCTTACTCTAAAAGGGATTTCTCTAAATCTCGATAATATGTGGACACCTTACTCTTTTGCAGAACAATGACTATCTTCTGCGATTACTGCCCTCAAATCTCGAATTAAAAATCAGAAAAACTTGGATTAATCTTCTAAAAAAAGTGTGATGATTGTTGATTTCGATAATCAAAATAAAGATTTGACTCTTGGTCCTCAGCTTTTTCTTCTGTTTCGTTTTTTCCTGCCACAGGAAGTTGATTGTCACCCGACTAGGCGCGTTATTAAAACAGACATCCAGGACGAGACAATGGCTTAGCATTGCCGATTGTGAGTTGCGGAGTTCTTCGCGCATCTGCTCCTGGAATAGAGCTTTAGCTTCTCCTCAATCTGCCTCTGTCTGGTCTCCGAAGTCAGAATTTGAATAATCGTGAATGCTAGGCAGCTGTGCATGTTGCAGGAAGCTCATTAGGCACTGCCCGAGGTATTATCGCCCTCGCCTTCCTCTTTGCAAGCACGGCACGCCATCTACAATCTAGAGGCAGGCGTCCCACTAGGAATGCAAACGGGGCATTTCATGACAATAGGCCAGGAAATGAGGGATTTTTTTCCGGCATCGTGCGTGAAGCCTGACAAAGTGGATATTTGTAACGGGATGATGACTTGGATGAAATCTCATTTGAAAAAGTAATTTTTGGAGTATAACTTCTATACGTGTGTTGTGGCCCAGCAAAGCGGTGACGCTCCAAATAAAACGCTGACAGTCCAGATGAACATATTACCTCCCCTCTCCTCTCATTCTTGGGCAGTTGTCAAATCCGTAACGTACGTTCAGCGCTATTGTTAGAAGCCGTCTTTGAAATTCGTTACCAAATTTTGTACCGTTGTTTTTTTTTAGAATTCCGAATCAAAAAGACGAATTCACAACAGAATAATTGAACTTGAAGCCAAATAGTCAAATTTTTAATTCGGAAGGAATAATTCCTAAAGGGAAATTTGATTTTTATACCAATCAAGATGAATTTATCAGAAAAATTCAATTTCCAACCGGAAACACTTTTTTTGAGAGGGAAACCCTATAAATTTGATATCTTCCTGACGGCAAAGCTCGGGCACACGGGAACGCTTTGGGCAATACTCCTCAAATATAATTCATACGTGGACATAAAATTATAAAGGTCCTCTCAAATAAGTCCTATTCATGAATAATAGAAAAGGGGGAGTCGTCTGGTCGTAAATGTCGCTATTTCGGACATACTTTATGATTTGGAGCGCATGATTGCCTGAAGTGTGTGACTCGACACTCCTTGTTCCTTTTTTCAGCAGGAAATAGAAAGCACAAGTTTCATAACTCAATGTCAACTTGAAAAGGCTTTGAATTTCATTATTAAAAAGTAAATTTGAAATCAATGATCTCAATAAGGTTGAAAAACAACAATGAAAATTAGAAGGAAAAAAGGCACTAATGTTCTGTACACTAAACACCGGAAACCTCCAAAAAATGTTGATATCTTCTACAATTTTTCTGCTGAAAAATAGAAGAAAATGAAACATTTAAATTTCAAAATCGATTCAGGAAACTTTCAAATATTATTATCTGCGTAAATGTCGAAAATCAATTATCTAATCTAGTTTAGGAAACAATGATTGAAAATTGTTTTCTATATGAATAATTGAAAATTTATAATGTGTATTCCTTTAGAATATTAATAAAATTCAGTATCTTTTTCGTGAGTTTTATCAGTACATTTTTTTGTAAGGACAGTCGATGCAGGGCAAGATGCAGTTCCTTTCTTATTTCTCAGTATTGTGAATAATTTTTAGGTTTTCTCGGAAACTCTGGGCTACACGCTGAAAATTCATTAAATTTTTTCTTCTCAAACAGAAAACAGTTCTTTTTCTTGAAAATCTTGTTCTTTCCAAAAGAATGGCGATGAGTGGCTATTAATGACTCGTTACAGTGGAGGTTACCCTAAACTTTCTGGATCTGGATGAAAATGAGGAAAAACTCGGAAATTAATGAAATGGTAGCTTATTACAAAGATTCAGGAAAGAGGTTATGTTGTTTGTTGAAGGTGAAGTTTGAAAGATATGTCCACCTGTAATGAACGTGAAGAATTTGAAATATAATGGGAATATTTGAATTCCTAATAATTGATATCTCAGAAATTTTCAATTTGTTTGTATCATCAATTAGACTGCGATATATATCGCTCAACAATTCAGTATCAGAACGTTTGTTGATGAATTTTATTGTCAGAAACTGGAGGTCAAATTCGTTATCTCGCTATTTTGGATAAATATTCGAAAAGTAAGAGCATTTTGCAAATTTTCGAGACCATTATTTCCAATTCAACTTTGGAGTCTTGGAAAAAATGGTCTCACAAATTTTGAGAATGCTCTTACATGATTTTTTTCATGAAGACCAAATTGCCAGAGTTATGGCCTTTCAAAAATTTTAAAAATAAACAAAAATGAGAATTTTTCGCCAAACAAGGTGAGATATGAAAGAAAGTTAGGAGGAAAAAAATATTCCTTTTTGTGAGTCCTCCAAGATGATCTTTACAACTTTTCGAATTTTTTATAAAAATTGGAAATTACAATTTAGGTCGCACGAGGAATAATAAAAATGAGAAATATTCATTTTTCGGTTGTTGACCCGAAAGATATCTATAAATTTGTTATAATTTTTCCCATTAGAAGCGTAGTTCTTCTTTCAATCTTAAATAATTAAGGTTAAAATTGAAAAGTTAAATTCCTAGAAGAACTGTACATCATATACGCAAGGACAAGCAAGCAACACAACTTCTTTACCGTTTCGAACCAATTTTGATCGGGTGCGCAGCACGAGACACGCGATGAGAATGTATTCGTGAAAACCGGAGAGGCTTTAACAAGAGAGAATTCACAATCATTAAATTAAAGTGTTCGACATCTTGCTTTTGAGTTTCGAAAGCTCTATATACAAGCGTCGGGAAGTACAAAGACCGAGCGCGTAGCGCGAGGTAGATTCATAATAGAGCACAAAGCGCGAGATCCAACAGACGTTCGCCGTAGTCGCCTCAAACACGCGAGTAAAATTTAATCAAATCTCCACGTTTTGAGACCCCCTAAGTCAGAGAAAATGGTTTCTACGAAGTTGGCTGTCTGTCTGCAGTCTGTAATATTTGTACTCGATAACCTTCAAAAGAATGTTCATATTGAATCTTGCTCTAGCACAATTTTTCAAGGCCGCAAAATAAGGGACAAGTTCGGTAATCAGCCATTTTTGACCAATGGTTGTGGTTTTATCCATCAAAATCATTTTTTGAAGAACCGAAAATGCATGTATCCGCTCAAACTCTGCAAGGTGCAAAAGAATGCTAAGGACCAAAATGATTCATTTTGAAAGGATCTACAAATTTTTTGAAGACTACTTTTTTCATAAGATGCATAGTTTTTGTTTGAATCGTGAAAAATGTTACCTAAAATTTCATTTTTCAGCAAACCTATGCGAGATACGAAAAAACTGAATAGTACCGAAATTGTTAACCCTAAAAAATCTACAAATTCACTATTGACCATTTCTCGATAGGACGAATGGTTTTCGTTTCAATCGCGATAACACACTTACGAGAATGGAAAATTGCATTTTTCAGTCATACAATAAGAGACAATACGAAATATAGAATAGACAAATTGTTCATCTTAAAAAGACCTCAAAGTTTTATCAAACTATGTGAGATGTAAATATCGGTGGCAAGTATTGTGATGAAAATTTGTTCCTTAAAGACAGTGAAGTCTTAAGTAAACCTAATTTTGAAAAAAAAATTTCATCAAAAATGGAAACCATGCCAAATAAATTATTAACTGACGAAGAAAAAACTGCTCTGTTAGCTGAACCGAATTCTCCTGTTAGTCCAATCGAGTTTTCGGTTCACTCGGCACAGTTCGTTAGTTAGTCTTACCAAATCGTCTTGTGAGCTTGTCCGAATTATATTTGATTATAGTGAGTAGATATCAGAGCAGATGAAAACTCGAAATCATTTGTGTGAAAAAAAGTATGCGATATAATTCTAAGGTGTTGAACCATCATATTCCAGATATTGCTAATATAACGCCGTAATATCTTAGATATTTGTCAATTTTGCCATAGTTCAGCTCCTGTCCAACTGTCCGTATACGCCTCGCATTTCAAAAAATTTCGAATATGAATTTCCCACATGAAGTTTATGAGCCCTGAAAATATTTGTAAGAGCCATTTGGACATCAGAAAGTGCCAGCTCTGTTCTTTGAAAGGGAGATCAAAAAATCTTTGAAGCTTGACGAAGTCATAGAATTCTCAGTATTGGTAAAGTGCTTCAACGCATGTGTGGTTTTCCAACTGTTGTTTCTTCTCACAGTGCTGAGTAATGTTTTCTATAAACGTGATTCGGATGAGAAATTTTGATGCTGAATGGAATTCCAAATATGTATACGATTCACGTTTTCCATTAATATAAAGGGGCAAACTAAAACGCCCAAAAGTTAGTATTTCTACTTTGAGGTGAATGTCAGCGAGTTAAAAACCACTCATCTGAACAATTCCAGGAGATGATGTTAGTTGTCTCAGATTTTAACCTATCACAGGCATTATTCTTAGCTTTGATCATGATTGTGTTTTATTTACTTGAGATTGGACACAATTTCAGCTCGATTCCAGCTAGTTTTCACGCACAGTAGTAAAAAACGAATCATTAACCGTCCCGAAAGGGGCGCTGCAGGTCATAACAAACATGGCCGCAGGATTAGTTCTGATTAACACAATCACTGACATTTGACTCCGCGACTGGTTTATTTTTGATGTTGGAGTGCAAACCCCATTTTCAACTCATATAATGATCAACTAAAAAGTATTGTACGGATCAGAACAACTAATCACAACAATTCTCAGCAAAACGTTCATCAATCAATCATCAATCAAGAAGTTTTCTTGTAATGCCTGCGGGTATTTCAATGTATCCACAAACCATGTCTGCTGTCATTTCCGTTAGTTCGCGTAGATACCGATAGTGTCACATATAATTTTTGATTCTCTTATCTAATATTCGCCTCATTAGAAACAACTGTTCTTGTGTCCTCCGTAAGAGCGCACCATGTGGTCGCGTATCTTGTTGGTCCTAACGAATACTTTTGTTGACTCGAAAAATCTCTTTGCAGGGCAACAAACACGACTTAGCAAGAAAATTTTGTTGTAATAGAACAATATTGTGTTGGACAAAAAAAATAATTTTGTATCAACAATAAAAATTTTGTTGCGACGACTAAAGCAGCTCAACAGAACAGTTTTTTTGCGATAACTGAATTTTCTCTTACTGGCGTACTGACTATTTTTATACGGAATGTCCCCAACGCAAAGTTCTGTCATTTCCCTTTTCGCCGACAATCAGAAACCGTCTCTGACGTTCATGGAATTCCAGTGAGGTCCCTTTGTCTGCTGTGTTTTTGGGATACAATGATGTTATCATAATGTGTCTCCACCCGCTTGCTGGAATATGCTTCCCGAATTAAAGAGAGCATGCAAGAGAGCTCCCCACGCTTAATACGATTAACAAGGAATTTTATAATTTCTCGGCATTCACCAAATGGGAGGATTTTCGGTGTTTATTCCCTAAACTTTAATTGCAATGTTTGCATAACTGGGTTGCAGGCATAATTTGATATGCAAAGTTATATACGAGAATGGTTAAAGATCGTTCCTGCACGAAATATAATGTACACAAAGCGTGCCTACTAGAATTTTCTTTAAAAAATCGTTTACTAACCATAATTTGTATTATTTTCTACACAAAATAATCACTTTTAGAGTTTTTCTGCACAAAATATTTCCTAAACAAAATTTAATAGTTTTTATTTTAAAAGTGTTACGAATGTTCCTATACAATCTTCCCATGTACAAAATATTTTACACTCAAACTGTAGAGGCTATTCTTTCCCTGCAAAAGATATTTCCTGCACAAAATATTTATGTTCAGAAATTCAATAATCAGTATTTTGAAAGTGTTACGATTATTCCCACACAAACTTTTCCTACACAAAATATTTCCTGCTCAAACTGTACAGGATATTTTTCCCCTACGAAGAATATTTCCTATACAAACTGTGCAGGCTGTTTTTTATATACAAGGTATTTCCTGCACAAAATATTTCCTTCAAAGAATTCAATAGTCATTGTTTTGAAAGTGTTAAGATTGTCCCCACACAAACTTTTCCTACACAAAATATTCTCTACACTAACTGTAAAGGATCTTTTTCCCTACACAGAATATTTGCTATACAAACTGTACAGGTTTTACTTTCCTACACGAAATATTTCCCACTCAAACTGTACAGGCTATTTTTCCCCTACACAGGATATTTCCTATACAAACTC
>WSXT02069732.1:0-17861 GCA_011762715.2 Neuroterus valhalla | reverse complement strand
ATTTCCCACTCAAACTGTACAGGCTATTTTTCCCCTACACAGGATATTTCCTATACAAACTCTACAGGCTTTTTTCCCTACACAAAATATTTCCTTTACAGAATTAAATAGTCTTTCTTTTGAAGGGTTACGATTGTTCCTACACAAACTTTTCCCATACAAAATATCTCCTACTCTTGCTTTTTTTCGTGCACAACTTTTTTCCTCCAAAAAAACCTATTATATTTCTGCAACGTAAAACAATTCTCATACCAAATACTTCCTGAACAGAATATATTCTATACTGATAATAATTGCGTAAAAAATATTTTTCGCAGGAGAAATTTGGTGGAGGAAATATTTTGTGCAGAACAAATTTTGTGCAGAACAAATTTTGTGTAGGAAGTATTTCGTGTATGAAAAAAATTAGACGTAGCTTTTCGAAATATTAACTATTTGTTTCTATGTGAGACATATTTTGTGTAAGAAATGTCCTGTGTAGGAAAAATATAAAAGTCCTCGATTTTGTGCAGGAAATATTTTGTGTAAGAAAAAGATAACCAGTTTTTTGTGTAGGAAGTATCTGTGAAAGGAAATTTTGTTTTGGAAGTTTGTTTTTCATATCTAATGTTTTTCCTACACTAAAAGTTTTCTACGTGAAATTGTTCCTACACAAAATTTATTGCATAGGAAGTTTTTCTCAAACAAATTATTTTCCAAAAAAATGTTCTTTTACCAAATTTAATTCACGGAAAACTTTTTTACGCAAATGATTTTCTGCAGAACAGTTTTCCTACACAAAATATATTCTCCAAAAATTTATCATTCCTGCTCGAGCATTGTCCCTGCTTTTGATTTTCACACGGAATTTTGCTTACACTAACTGAATCCTACAAAAAACTATTATTTTTGCTTGGATATTGTTTCTTCACGGAAAAACTTACTTTCTACATAAGCTCATCCTACAGGAAATGTATTGAACACAAAATGTACTAAATAGATTTAAAGAAAATGTAGAAATCTTAAATTTTCAATTGTATGCTGAAAAATAAAGTTTGAAGTGTTTTTTCCAAAACATTGATCGAAGCTGTTTCCCGAAACTTCTTGAAAATCGAAAACTTTAAAAAATCGTCCAGGACTTCTTTCCAGTACACTAAAAAATACAAAATCAGCAAAATTGAGTAAAATTTATAATGCAGAAACAACATTCGAGTAGAAGTTATCATTTTGTATAGCAATAAATTTGTGTAAGAAAAATTTGATGCGGAAAATAATAGCAGGAACAATATTCTAGCAAAAATATCATTAAAAATTATGTAAAGTGAAAATTTTGTATACGTTGAATTTGTTTAGAAATTTATTTTACAAATGAGAAGTTTCCTGTGGAAAATAATTTGTGTTGGAGGAATTTTCTATGAAACTTTATGTGGACAAAAATTATAATAGTGCTGTATTTTGTATAGGAGATATTCCCTGTGGGGAAAACTCGTTGTTGAAAGTAATTTGTGTGGAAAAAATTCCTGTGGAGTATATTTTTTGAAGGAAAAACTGTTGTGTACGATATATTTTGTGTTGGAAAAATATAAAACGTATAATTTCAAAGTGATATTTATTTGATTCTGTGTAGCAAATATTAGGTATAGAAAATATGTTTTGTGAGAAGAATATAAAAGTGTTTGACTTTATTTGAGAAATGTTTCACATAGTAGAAAATTTGTGTCGGAAAAAAACTAGTCAATACACATTGTGTACAATATATTTTGTGTAGAATAAGTTTGTGAAAGAAAAACATTTCTTCGAAGGAAATAGCAAGATTAATATAATAAGAAAAAAACATCCGTGGTTTACAATAGAGAGGATCGGTAAAATCAGATCACGGAAATTTACTTTAAAAATACACATAGAATCAATTGAAATAACAAGAAAATAACCCCTCTCTCCTTGGAAATCGGAATTTCTTTCCTCAAAAAAAAAAAAATGCGCAACACAGAGAAAAGTTCATAGCGAGAAAGTCTTCTTCAACGGGCATATGTGGCGTGGAATAGAGAAATCGACCTAACAGGCTCAAAAATATATTTGCGGGGCTGCAAGGTCGATTTTTCTAAACCACGCCGCATATTCAGAGGTATTTTCCATTTTTTGGAATTCAGGAATACTCTTTGAGACTCGACTCGACTCGGTTCGGCTATTTCCGGTTAGATATGGCTCAACTTTCAAGCTACTCTATAAAACAAAGGCCTCGATAAAACTTCCCCGCACTTTCGTCCGCTATATTGTTTTTGAAAGTCATTGTAAGTTACGATTCGTAACATTGCTGTCAACAGCGTGGAGGGCACCAAAGTCGCTGTTCACAGTATACTCAACTCGCGGGTGTATTTTTCTCACGATCTCTTCGTCGCCGTTGGAAATAGGACTTCCACCAGACGTGCCGTGAAAAGTTATGTGTTTGTCGGGGCGTGAAACGGGCAATTCCCGACCAGTGTATGGCGACACTCGCCTACGGCTCGTGCCGCCATCCTCACGCTGCTCGGAAATCTCCTTTTTTCACGCCTAGACAAACAAATAGCTATTGTACGTGACTTTTATTTTTGAAGGAAATATTTCATTCTCTGTCGGGAATGGAAACTTGAATTTTAAAATGCTTAATTCTCAACTAAAAACAAAAAAATTTTTATTAAGATATTCCAATTTGTTCTCAAAGGAATGAATCTTCAATAAATAAAATGGGTTCTCAGCATAGTCATTAAACTTCAAATCAATCGGTTGAATTTTCAATCAGATATATCTTATATCTTATATATATATATCAAGGTAGAATTTTTACCAAACAGAGCAGAACTTCTGATAAAAATATAAAATTTAACTTTTCGATTATAAACAGTGAACTGCAAAAAATAAAGATATTTCCTTTCCGGGTTCTATTAATTATTTTCAAGCGAAGGAACAAGAAGGAAGAGAAGTTTTCTTAAAACATCTAGGAGAAGGGGTAAAAATCAGAATAGTGAAACGAATGTTAAATAAAATAAAATTGCCTCTCATTCGCCTTTCCTTCAGAAAACCTTCCATTCCCGCCTAAAATTCAACAGCTTAACCGCTTTGATTCCTGCGATTTTAATTTATTGATATTTTCCATTGCTGCAAATGGCCTTATGTTCTCAAATTTTGAATATCGAACAATTACGTTACATAACAGTTCTGAAACATTGATCCATACGTTTTGTAACAAATCTAGAGCACCGTAACGAAAATCCCTTAATAAATATGTAACAGTTATGTGACAGCTATATTGTCGGAGATGAAGAATGATCCACATGCATTTATCTTGTCTGCGGTTTGAATGTGGCGGAATAAAGTTTTGAGCTCGAAGTGCCGGAATTTCCGGCACGAAATTATGCCCAACCGGTTAAGTCGTGACCTACGTTCAGTGCGAGCAGTTTCTTCCGCGCTTGCATAAAATTACTGCGCTTTATGACGGAAGTCACTTCCCATTCTTATTGCGACTTGCTCGAGTTCAAATGCAAATTTGAAACGAGTGCGCCCCGTTCGTGCACAACTTACTCCCGTATTGCGCGAGCTGTTGCACGTGGGACTCTAGAGAAAGTTGGAAGTTTGATAAGCGAAACGATGTGCCCACTTGGGACGAGGACTGACGAGTCAAACTAAACGAGACTCCTTTTCCTCCTTGACTCCGTGATCAGTCGCATAAAGTACAAAACAAGCAAGTGAGATTTCAATTGCCTCTCACAGCTCTTCCCTCTCCTCTGATTCCTCTTTTTGTTTGTATCCTGTATTTTTCATGAGCGTGGAAGCCTCCAGGTACTATTACATGTTTTCTGATCGACAAACTTTATATGAAAAACTCACCTACGATTACTTAAGTAACGATCTACATACTCTCCGTACCCTTCCATTGAAAAATGTAGCTCTTTACCGCGACAGTACTTCAAAATTCTCCTCCTTCGGCAGCAATTTTTTTGGCATTTCTCTACTTAGTGCAAATAGTTTTCCCTTTCTCACTCCCTCTCCGGAAGCATGTTAACTTAGTATCCAAAAAAATTTCCTACATCCCTCCATTACCCTTCATCAACTCCTTTTTCTTTAATGGACTTCTGTGACACCCTCCCGACCACGGAGTCAAATGCTGCTCCAAAATCCACAACTAGCACAACTGCTTCAACTTTTCTCTGACACTGATATAAGTATAGTAACTTTAAATTCATCTTTCCATCTCTTGTCTGTTCTTTTGGCAAATAGTACTACCAGCCCTGTTTCCCATTCTTCTGGCCATTCTTCACTTAGCCAAACACGATGACAAATCCGCTATCTCTTTTCTCACTCATCCTCTACCATATTTTAATGCTTCATTCCTCTCACCGTACTGACCTGTTGCCCAGTTCCTTTTCACCTTTCGAATCACACCAATCACCTCTTCTCTTCTTATACCTTTCCCGTCATCCTTGTGAATCGTGACTATCTTTCTTTCCTTACACCCCACCCTTTTCCTATACCTATATTTCACGCCTGAAAACAGTTTCTTGAAATACTGCGTCTACTTCTATATACTGATTTTCTTATTCATACACTTCCTTCTTCCCTCTCTAACTTGCTCGACCCTCTCCATGTATGTACCTTTTGCCCCTCTATCTCTTTCCACTTAAAAATCTTTCGTAATCTCTTTTTCTCTTGTTTGGATTCCCTTTCTCCATCCCTTTGTACCTATTTTCCTACATCTCATTCTGTTACATTTCTTAATTTATTCGGTTGTATTTCATCTTTCCCAGAATTCATCGTCTCACTAACCTTTCCTGACCTTTTTCTATACTCATTCGATCTCACATCCTTTCTTGCATCGTCAATCGATCTTTCGAATTTTCTCAGCAGCGTGTTTACTTCTTCCTCCTTCAAAGTCTTTCCTTCCTCGTTTCTCATTTTCCTTTCGATTCTCTTGTCTCCCCCCACTCCTGCCTCCAATTTCTGATTTACTTCTTCTCCTTCCTTTGTCCCTCTTCATAACACATTCCGGACCTCCACCCCTCAAAGTACCCATCACCGCGGAATGTTTGGAACCTACGAAATTGACCTCTCTTATTCTAAATATTAGTTTCCCTATTCTATCTCTTACCTGGATGTAATTTGTCCCGTTGTCTCCTTGCCTAACAATCTCGATCCTTCCTCCATATCTCCGTAAGCATTGTCATCATGAATAGAATAACCTTCCTCTCCTGATCATTCAAAAGTATGCTACCCTCCTGATCCACCAAATAGTGTTCTACACTCCCAATACACTTTCCTGCACTTCAACTCTCTCCTCTTCTCTTTTCTATCAATATTTATTTCTTGCTATCCGTCCTTTCTTTCCTCTTCTCCTCCTGTAAACACCAACGATAACCATATTCTCATTCCCTTACTCCACTCTTCTCACTATGCTTTTTGCTTCTTTTTTTACGTTCGCTCTCTTATTTTTAAAAATTCCTTTCTAATCCCTTACAAAGTATGACCTATCCTCCTGTCCTTTTTATTTATTTCCTTGCTTCTATCTTCGTCTATGAGCAGCTCTCCGGCAGAATTCGCTCCAAGTCTTCGAATCAGTTTTTTTCGTCGACGTTCCACACATCATTATGACCTCTCATTTTCACACTATCTCTAAGGACCCTTCTTTTTCATCATTCCTGTTTACCATCTTAACTTCTAGTCTTTCTTTTCTCAATAAAATCACGGAATTTCACTTCTCTCACCCTCTCTCTCTTACTATTTATCCTCATTTTCCAGCTTGTCCTCTCCGCTTTTAGCTCTTTCTTCTTTTTGATCCAGATACATACTATCCTTTCCACTAATACCTTCTCCACCTATCCATGAATTGCCCATGTTTCTCCTCTCTACCTTCACTCCTATCTCATCCACCAGCTTTCCCAATCTTTCATTCTCCGGATTTCTTAGCTTTCTAGTCATTCTTTGCCAAAATTCATCTTTTTTGTTCGTCATTCCTTGACTTATGAACTTAAACTTCGATTTCATTTAACCGCACGCGCATTCTCCCATGTTCCACCTCAAATACTTGTCAGGCCTCTTGTCATTAGTTTTTCTACTTGACCCTAATTTATTTTTACTCTCCCCAAGCAACTTTATCTCCCTTCGTTCCCCTTTCCCACTGTCTTTCTGTGTCTTTCTCATGTATCCTCTCATTTCTTCTACTTGTTCCTCATTCTTGCAGATCCTCTCTTCATTTTTCTTTCTCGTTTGCTTGATCTTTTTCTCTGTTTTCTAACTCAATCCATGACTTTCTCTAGCCCAATCTAGACCCTCTAATTCACGCCTAAGCCTCCTCCAAAGTATCGCCTCTGACCATTCTCTTCCACGGTCTCCCTCCCCCTCTCTCTTTCTCTCTCTTCTCCTATACATCCTCATTTTGTTTGTGACCTGTATCTTTCACGTGCTCAGGCCTTTAGGAACCATTGCATTGTTTTGTATCGACAATCTTTATTTGTACTTCCTTATCAACTATTTATTATATGTAGCCTAGCTCCTATCCTTGCTCCTCAACAAAAAATTGTAGCTCAATTGTGCAGTATTTCCTTAGTCAATTCGTCCAGGAATTATTTTTTGGCTATTCACTACCCCACGCATTTCATTTCCTTTTCCATTGTCGCATCTCCTCCCTTATCCTTAATCTCACCACTCTATTCTATTTGCACTTCCTCCTAAACTTTACCAGTCATTTTTCTTCTTGCCTCGCTGTTATCTCTTCTTCGTTTCCCTGCTATGATATTCTTCTTACATGCATCCTAAATCATTACTTCTTTTTATACCTCTCTTCCAGCCTTTCTTTATATGCAGCATCAACCGTTCTCCCTTCTTCCATAGTCTCCCAAACATCCTTTTGCGATCTTGCCCTCTTCCTTCCTTTTGAGCTTCTCGTTGAAATTCCAGAGTCGCTCGATTCTGAATACCAACTCATCTTGACCTTCTTTTCCCCCTAGCAGCTCTAACCTACTATCATGACCCATCTCGAAAAAGTCTTTTGAAAAAATTCTTTTCTCTCATGCTCCTTTAATACCCAAATTTCTACTCAATAATTCAATACTGAAGACTGAAGTCATTCAATCTTAAGTCGTCCTTCGACCTTCTCTTCCCTATACCACAAACTTGCCTAATACTGCACTCACACATTTCCATCTCTCTCTCATCTGCAGCTCTTTCCTCTTTCTGCCTAAAACTGAAATCCTAGGTAGCAAACCCTTCCACCAAATCTACCACCTTACTATTTATCTTCCATGGTTAACCTACTCTATTTTTTCCGTGCTTGGAGCAGTATATCCTAATCTCACTTAGATCTACATTAATATCTTTTTCTCTCACATTATTTTTGAATACACTCATCATCAGGCTTATCCTTCTTTCATCATCTGTCGCTAGAACTATATCGTATGCATATGATAGCACCCCCCCCCCCCCTTATTCCCTTTCCTCTTTACCTTCTTTTTCTCTTCATCTTTTTCTCCATGCCTGTCGAATGGACACTAGACAAAAGATGACTCAGCGGATAATTTTTCTGTTCGAAAATCATTCATTTTCTTCTCATTACCAATTGTGAAAATTGTAGATCGAAACCTTCTTGAATATGGCAGACTGAATCTATTTCTAATCAGGCAAGAAGTGAATCTTCGAATCACATGAATATCACCCTCTTTGGGAGCCACATTCAGTCGAATCCATGTTTTTCTCAAAATCACCTAGGATCCTTCTTTTTTATCAGAAATAAGGATTTTTTATCTTCTTTGCTACTTCCTGAAGCTGCAGGAAAGCAGGAACCAAATTAGAGTGTTTTTTTTCTCACCTTCCCGCTACAGTCATGTTTAATTGATTGCAAAAGGAATGTCATCAGTGATGCCGAATTTCGGACGTTAGAAACGAATTTGAATTTTGATCTGATCGAAACTAAATTCGTTCATTCAGAAAGCGATAATTTTTCGCAGATGTCAAATATTAAGTTCCACCAAAGAGTTTACAAATAGAATTTAATAAAGCCGTTTTAATTATGATTTATGTGGCGAATTTATTTCAGAGTAATTTTATAATTGAATATTTGATAACATTCCAATCATCTGACGGCATAACATGATATTTTAGTACTTAAAGCGTAATATGCAAAGAGAAAAATGAAGAGATTCTTTTTGAAGTATCAAAGCTATATGTACTTTGTAACTCTATATGTAAAGCAGAATCATGATTTTGAACTCCAAACGTATTTGTTTCAATTTGAAATAATATTTCTCAATGTAAAGCTTCCCATGAAAATAATGTAACGTACATTTATATGAAATTATTAAATGTGCAGCTCTTTTTTTTTGAAAAAAATATCGCGGGCTTACCAAATCGGAATG
Source organism: Neuroterus valhalla (assembly GCA_011762715.2). NCBI lineage: Eukaryota > Metazoa > Arthropoda > Insecta > Hymenoptera > Cynipidae > Neuroterus > Neuroterus valhalla. Next base: position 9,501 of record WSXT02069732.1, on the reverse strand, counting down.
TTTATACTCAAACACATTTATAAAAATTCGCAGTTTTTAATTGAATAATCTCAATGGAAGCTGTGGATGCACTTAATAGGCAAAATACGCTCATTTTTTTTTCTTACATGAAAGAGCGTAGGAATACACTATGGCAACCATACAGTAGTAAAAATCTTACTTGGTCAGCCATCATACTCATTATTTCAAAAGTTTCTCTTCACTTCAATTAATCGAATAATTCAAATCAATCAAATAAATGGGATTGTATATAAAATATGAGTAGGAAATACTCATGAAAAATAATTAAATTTCGAACCAAATAAACTAATTTCCAACCTCGAGATTATTTCCCACCAACATGATTAACTTTCTTCCAAAAATTATGACTTTATCAAAATAGTTTAAATTTGAACAAATAATTGGTCTTGCAACAAAAGAGAATATATTTTCAGCGGAGAAGCTGAATCCTCAAACTAAAAGGATGAATTTTCAATAAATAAGATAAGCTACTTCCTATAAGATAAGTTTCGAACAAAATACATTAATTTTTACCAAGAAAGTAAAATTATTAGAATTTTAATGAGAAAATTACTTTCCAACAGGAAAGAAATTTGGGCATAAGATCAGTCTTGGAATTCATTCTATCATTTACTTATCCTATCCATTCCTTTTCTGGACAGCCTCTGGGTATGCTACCATTCACCCTGCCTAGATACAGCACAGTTGGTGCAAGCATACAATTATAATACACAATTTAGCTTTCTTTGTTACATTCTAACTTTTAGTAATAATCTCTACATTGCTGAAAACCTTTCTACCTCCATCTTTACATCTGAAAATCTCTGCATCTATCTTCCTGACATAAGTCATAAACTTCCAAGTTTCCACGAAGTTATCAACTTGTTCTATTCTCTCTCCATTTAGGGCAATATAAATTTTGTTTTCGCATCCCTACTTTCGGAGACGATAATTTCTGTTTTATTCACGTAAATCTTGAGACCCATGCTCATCATGCTGGTATTCAGTCTGCTCAACATCCTCTACAAATTTGATCATCGCCTGATTCTGCCATAACGATCTTTTCGTCTGCGAAGGTCAAGTACCTTAGCGATTCCAAGGTCAACACCCTCCTTGAAAAAGATAATCATTCTAAGGCATTCGTCCATGTATATATTAAACATCCAAGAGGACATATAACGAATCCTTGTCAAACGCTCTGCCTTATGTAAAACCAATCACTCAGTTTTCCATCTACTCTCACACTTGCTTTTCTACCATTAAATATTGCTTGTATTGCTTTCAGGAGCCATTCAATCACTCCATATACTTTTAGGACCTCCCAAAGTTCAGCTCTTTTTACCTTGTCAGAAACTTTTTCTAGATCAACAAATGCACAGAAAACTTCTTTATTTACTCTTAGGCTTTCTTCTGTAATCCGTCTCAAGCTAAACATCTGATCCACACACGATCTCCTTGACATAAATTCACATTGGACTTCCTAGATCCTTTCCTTTGTTGGTCTCATGACTTCATTTATGAGTATTTTGGTAAATTTTTTGCCAAAAGTACTTAGAAGGCTTATCGCTCTCTAACTATCACAGTCGCCTTGACCATCTTCTCTCTTGTCTATTGGAAAAATAATGGCCTTCCCTCAATCATTCGGAACTTCGCTGTTAACAGCACACATAATCATAAACTCACACAGTCACACAAACATACATCTGCCATCAAACCAAAGCATTTCAGAGGTGGTACCATCCGCACCAGCAGTCCTAACATCCTTTAGTTTAATTATAGAAATATTGTCGTCGATACCGATTCTCCCTCGCCCGCCGACATTGGAATCGTCTTACGTTTCCTTGTCTGTGTCACTTTTTTCATGCTCCGTGCCTTCACCTCCCCACTGCTTCTTGAAAAACTCCATCGTACAGTCTGCAACTTTGTCCGTATCGCATACCTTTTGACCATTAGCATTCTTAATTCCGACTATCTTAGTGCTAGTTTTTCCATTCTTAGCCTTGTTAACCTATTAACAAAATAGTTTCTTATTTCTCTTTGAAAATTTTGCACAAAAGGACCTCAATCTAGGCACACAATTTGAAAAAATTTGAGAAAACGTTTTCAATAACAATAGTAAATAATAAAATGAAGGCGAGAAGTGGGACTTTTTGCATGAGTGGGAGAAAGGCCCCTTTCTGCCTCTTGATACTTACGATATTTTTCATGATAAATAAGCTGTTTATGAAAGCATTATGATTAAGCTATGCATAGAACAAAAAGTTATTTGGAATCAAAATTATTCGGTGGTACTGAAAAGGACACGTTTGGCATGTTTGGCACTCAAGTTAGTTTCTTCAAAAAGATCAAGCAAGTAGGCTTTTTGTTTTTCTGATTCTATCTTCCAATCATGTTTTTGATACCCTCAATATTTATCCAGCTTTACGCGATATACTATTTGTGCTTCTGGTTTTTGCAGATTCTCTATTCTTACTCGCGTGTGTGTGAATAATCTCCGAACCAATAATTTTAATTTGGTAATCAAAATGACACATTTCCAAAAAAACAGCTGAGTTGTCTAAGAAAACATATGATTTTGAAAGCGCGAAGGAAACTTGAAAAGAAAAATCGATTTTCCAACAAGATAAATGCATTTTCGAAGGTGTATTTCGAGTTCCAACCCAATGTTTTGTCAAACGGGACAAAAAACCAGACACGTCGCGTTTTGCTCAATGAACCAGATATGTCGCAATCAATATTTTTTATCCGAATAAAAATTAGCACTACTGCTTAATTCTGATGTTACGATTTTAACCAGGAATAAACAATAATATTAGGATGTGAATGTTTCTTGTCTACTGGCCTAATTAAATATTGTTTTTTCAAATTGTGAAAAAATGACTCTCGGGCTCTGTCTAGATTCACAACTTTCAAATAACAAAATAAGAAAAAATTGATAGGACCAGTAGACAAAAAACATTGATATCTTCATGTTCCTATACATGCCTAGTAGAAACAGTAACATCAAAATAAAAAATTAGTTTAATGTTGGATGAATGAAAAATCTTATAAGTATAACAGTTTCATAGAAATCGGCTTGTAGGGGGTTTTGAAAAATGAATCTTGCTTTCTCTGTAGCTCAGTGGGTTAGAGCTTCAGACCTGAAATCTGTGGGACCTAGGTTCGAATCCCAGCGGAGCTAGAGAGTTATTTTCCACAACTTTGAAATAACAATATTCAAATAATTAATGATTCAAATTTTGATAGAACCAGTAGACTTAAACTATTAACATCTTTATACTAGCACTACTGCGTAAGCCATAATATAGAATATAGATAATATCCATATTTCATTTGAAACAATGGAAGGAGTGTTCCTGAGCAGTTACTGTTCACACCGTAACTGCTCCTGCGCTAACCGTAACAGCTACGAATGAGCAACAGATTGTCGGTAAATAGTGACTGCTACTGCCAGCGACGGAAATATTCCAGCCACACCGTAACAGTTACTATACGCCACTTGAAAACGTTTTGCAATAACCGTTGCTCCGCTGACAGTAAGAGTTACTGCTAACACCCGAATCGCTCCGGCGAGCGCAGCAGTAGTAGTGCAATGAAATTTGATGAGTACTGTAACGGAATATGATGCCTCATCGTTAACCAAATTTTAGTTCCACTAAAATCTAATGATTTTCGATTTCAATCTGACCGTGCACATTATCCATTGAATTTAATACATTTCTTGAGAAACTACATAAATTTGAGGAGAGGATCAGCTGATCGTCGTTCCGGGTTTCGGGTTTCAACTTGAGCACTTTTGAGGTTAGTTTCGTACATTATTTTATTTAGGTTCGTACATTATTTTATCAATATGATCAGTACATATACTGGCATTACTGGTTTACATTTTAAAGAAACTAATTCTCGAAAAAAATTATAAAGTATCGTTTATTGTTTTTTCCCTAAATGTATGTATCTACAAAAACTGAAATCGCCCTGATCGAAGGATTACATAGATAAAGGAACAAACTGCGGGTGCAGTGATGGTTACGGATTAAACAGGAACTATTACTGTAGAGACCGTAACCAATACTGCCGTAGCAGTAACAATTACTGCGTTGCGTTTTACTGTCTCGCACCGAACAGATACTCTGCAGGCAGCAAAGGTTCATAGTAGCGCAGCAACAGTTACTGTTTATCTCATACTCGGGAATCGCGCGAAGCAGTTACGGGGTTAGCAGTAACGGTTGCCGTTTACTCCTCTCCGTGTAGTATATGCAGTAGAGCCAACTTCAATTCGGTTAAATAAATATTTATCCCGACGCGTCTGATTTCCCAAGCAAAAATTGACGTGTCTGGTTCTTCGTCCCAACCGAAAAGTTTGAATTTCAAAACAAGAAGCTCAATTTCCAATATAAAATAACGAACTATCGACATACTATTTTAATTTTTAACGAGAAAATATCACATTCGAAGGAAGTGGAATTTTCGACAAGAAAATTCAAAATTTTTACATAATAGTTCAATTTCCAACTCGATTGTTGAACTTTAAACATACCAAAATGTATTTTCATACAGATAAACAACGTCCCAAATAAATGGACTCAATTCCTAACTAAGAACAGGTGTATTTAAAAAAAATCATTCAAACCTAAAGAGATATATCCTTAATCGAAAAGGTCGAATCTGCATCCAAATCGTTCGATTCATAGCCCAAAAAGAAATTACTCCAACAAAATAGTGGAATTTCCAAATCGAAAAATTATATTTTCATTCTAAAATGATGAAAATCCAACAAGGCAGTTTAGTTATTGAGAAAAAAAATGACTCCACAAGAAAAACTGAATTTCCAACACAATGAGTAAACTCTCAACAAAATATATCTTTTTTCCCAGCATAGTTGAAACCTTTACCTTGTAATATAACTCTCATTGTACCGAAATGCATTATCATTCAAATAGTCAATTTTCTTTATGATTGAAATTGATATTCAACACTAAACTTTTTTTTTTAATAAAGTAGTAAATTTTGAACCAAGAAAGAAAAGTTTCCAACAAAAAACGTAAATATGCAACAGAAGAGTTGAATTTTAGGCAAAATAACTAACTTTGACGGGAAAATTGAATTTCCAAGCTAAAAAATTATGTTTTAAATCCAAAATAAAGAAATTCTCAGAGAATAGTTCGATTTGCGACAAAGAAATATGACTTTGAAGAATTGGTAAATTTTTCATCAGAATAATTAAACTTGAAAGAGAACTGATGCATCTTTACCGGAATAGTTGAAATCGTAACCCAACAATGGAATTCCCAACATCCCAGAATGCATTTTTCAAAAATAGTGAAATTTCTAAATAAATTGAATTGATATTCAACAAAAAGCAGTTGTATTTTTAAAAGGAAAGTTAATTTCTATCCAAGGGGAAATAATTGAATTTTGGTAAAAATAATCAAACTTGCAACAAAATGGATGAGTTCTATATCAAACTGCTGATTTTATTCCTTGAGTAATGGATGTTCCATTCAGAAGATTATTCACGTAATAAATTACGAATTTCCAAAAAAATATCTACATTTTCGACTAAATCATTGAATTTTCATCTAAAAAAGATACTCTTTCAAGCATGAAAAAAAAAATAATGGATTTACAAAAAAATACACCAAATAGTTTGATTTACAATGTAAGTAACAAATTTTGTACCCAGAGGATTGATGCCCTAGAAAAAAAGAAATTTTCAACAGAATACAGACATTTTTGTGCAAAAATTGTAGTCTTTAACTTATAAATATAAAGGGTAGATTCTAAACTAAGGAAGAAAGTTGAATTTCGAGATCAGAACATTGCTTTTTGAATGGACAAAAAACAAATCCTCCACAAAATAATCCCATTCTCAATGAAAAATAATTATGTGCACAATAAGAAAGATTCCAAATGATAAATCTTGAATGTCTAATAATTTATTTTAAAGGTTGAAAATCATATGATTTCTGATTGGAAGCTTCAACAATTGATGGATTGAAATTCGAAGTGTTATATATAAAACCATTCTTCACTTCTTTTCGGATTGGAGTAACCTCAAATGAAAATCCTAGAACTAATTAAATAATGAATTATTTTGATATGACTTGCCCAGTGCTCAGCCTAGTTAACTTTCCTTATGATCGCAGCGCCAAAAATTTGTTGAGTGTCGGAAGCACTTTATTTTGCACCATGAAAATCGATATTTACGCCCAGTTTCCCAGAAATCTGTTCATTTTTTTCTCTCTAACATGAATTTTCATAATCAGAAGGCCAAAAACTATAAAATATGTCAGTTGCAGAAAATTTCGCTGGAAACTTTTGGAAACATATTTCGTACGAAGGTCCTCTGGTGGTGTAATTCAAATAATGAAAGTTCGGAATAAATCCACGTCCTCTGAGCTAGTCTCGGCACGTTTCATGGGGATCATCACTCTAAGAAGTAAAATAAAATCAGTTTGACGGAAGTATCACTCGCTTGAACGGTTCAGAGGTTTACTACTGGTAAGTCGAGGACCCTTCGATAGTTGCAATACGTTTTTGCTCGTACAGCTTGTACCCTGAACGATCATCAGGAAAATAAAAGTCTGGCAATCCTTGCCAGTTATTGCCTCAATTCGAGCAGTAAACCTTGACGCTGCAGAAAAGCATTCACCCATCACAGAAACCACTTCTTTATCCAATTATTGAAGGCAAACACCACCAATAAATTATGTTTGTTCGAAAGCTCAAGTTCCCTTGTACACTTACCAGGAATTCATTATCAGGACTTAAACTAGAATTAAGTACTTTATTTACAAATCGAACTGGGATAAACTTCTGGAATTCGTTACCCTCTGAATAATTTCTAACTCTCTAAACAAATTAATTTTGACGAACTGATTACAAAAATAGCTATGAAAGTGGCCGAAAATGTCGCTCTCAAAGTTGAAACTTGATGCTATAACAGAAATTTTCTGCTTTTTTGAAATATTTACTAAAAATTTGCAAAAAAAAACTGTAAACAAAAGTCATAAATCTTCTACAAATAGACATTTTATACATTTGCACTTTTAGACTATGACTGACAGTTATGGAGAAAAGGGACGAATAATATCGAAGAAGACGGGAATACTGCACAATGATTGGCAAAGCGACCGAAATAATTTCCATTATTACCAATCACTAGATCAGGTGTGTCCAACCCAAAGTTGGCACGCTTCTTCTCCCTTCCCCTTCTCCCAGCGTTTCATCGAGGATTCTCTCCTCGTTCCACAATGGGCTTCGTCTGACTACACCTGACCACGACTACTTGCGCGCACTGTTTACACAGCCCGGCCGCCGAGGTCCCCTTCTTGCATCGCGATCACCGCATGAACGCATCCAAGGTGTTAAGAGAAGGGAATGACGAGTGACAGTTATTTACACCGTTGCTCACGCGTTAGACACCTCTGCAATAGATGTGCCTCACTTGCATAAAGCTTTAGAAAGCGCCAGCAATGTAATTCATGACATTTCTGTTACTAGTCATAGAGATGCCTCCCTTCCGCGAAAAAAACATTGGGCAACGGCTGATAATTTGAATTAAACTATCACTGTCAACGGTAAAAGGACTACTTTCTGGTCCCTACAAGACATAAGAAAGGATCAGCAGTGCGCCTGGAATTGTTTTTGTTACTGATTAAAAGAATGCTTCGCGGCCTCCCAAAAAACATTGGAAGGGGATGGCAATGTTGCTGGAACTATTACTACGCTTCCCAGCTTCCGGGAGATAACAAGAAATATAATCAGTGTGGCTAAAATTTTTCCTGTCAGAAATTATAGGAATGCCTTCTGGACCCCACAAAAAACTAGGAAGGGATTGCAGTGTGACTCAAGCTATGGTATGTCGAGATCAGTCACAGGAATGCCCTTTCATAACCCTTAGATTTAGAATGGTTAGCCTTGTGAACTGAATTATTTCTATCACCGATTTAAGGAGTGCTCCTTAGTACCCTGAGATATTGGGGAATATGGGTAGTGTGACCCAAACTATTTTTGTAACCATTGTAACCGTTGTGCCCTGAATAATTTCTCTATCCAGTTATTCGAGTGCCTTCCTACAAGTCTTGAGAAAATAAACAGTCAGCAATATAGCCTAAATGATTTATCTCTCAAGTTGTGGGAGTGCTTTTCTATTCTCAAACGAGATACTGCAAAGATTGTCGGTGTGATCCAAGTTATCTTTGTCACTGCTCACGGAAATCCCACCCATCTTCCACAGAACATAAGAGGGATAGCGAACTAACTCAAACTATTCTTGTTTAAATTCTCAGGGATGCCTCTTCGTCATCAACAAAAAATTAAGAAGTGTTAGCGTTGTGCCCTTAATGATTTCCGTAACCTGTTATGCGAGTGCCTTCCTGCACCCCGTGAGAAATTAAAGAAGGTAATCAATGTAGCCTATAAGATTTTCCGTGCTTCAAGAGATATTGGAAAGGGCTAGCAAAGATATACAGAAAAATTTGAGCTATTAGTTATATGAATGTTTTCAACAACATTTACGTCATTAGTTTTAAGAGTGTTTTCTGGCATTGTACAAGGTTATCGGTGTGACTGAAATTTTTCCAGTCACTATTTTTAGAAATCACAATTGGCTTTTACAAAACATAAGACAGGGATAGCGAATTAGCTCAAACCAATCCCTTGTCTTGTTTTAGGAATGCCTCTTCATCTCCAACAAAGCATTGAGAAGGGTAACCCTTGTGCCCTATATCATTTATCTAACCGGTTTGATGCGTGCCTTCCTGCGCCCTGTAATAAATCAGAATAGTTCAGCAGTGTAGCATAAATTATTTCTGTCACCAGTTGTAGGAGTGCTCTCCTGTCCCAACGAGATTCTTGAAAATATTAATGGTCTGATATGAGTTATACTTGTCTTTAGTCAAAGAGATCCCATCTGGCTCTCACAAAACACAAAGAAAGGGATAGGGAGCCAACTCAAACTATTCTTAAGACTTGTCTCAGGAATGCCTCTCCGTCACCCATAAACCACTGAAAGGCTTAGCGTTGTAACTAGGATTGCTCCTATCATCAAGAACAAGAGTGCCTTCCCGCGCCTCATGGGACATTTAAAAGGGTAAGCGATGTAGCGAAAAAGATATCTGTGACCAGTTATGGAGTGCTCTCCTGTCCATCAGGAGATTCTGGAAAGTATTGGTGGTGTGGTATGAGTTATCTTTGTCACTAGTCGAAGAAATCCCATCCAGCTTCCAAAGGACATACGGAAGGGATAACGAACTAACTCAAACTATTCTTTAGACTCGTCTCAGGAATGCCTCTCCGTCACCCACAAACCACTAGAAGGGTTAGTGTGTGACTGTGATTGCTCCTCTCACCAATAACAAGACTGCCTTTCCGTGCCTCATGGGACATTGAAATGGGGCAGGAATGTAGCATGAATGATTTTTGTGACCAGTTATGGAGTGCTCTCCTGTCCATCAGGAGATTCTGGAAAATATTGGCGGTGTGATCTAAGTTATCTTT
>WSXT02069721.1:0-12351 GCA_011762715.2 Neuroterus valhalla | reverse complement strand
TATATGTGTGTGTGTTTGCTGTAAGAAACATTAAGAATAATTGACAGCTTACTGGTTCAAAGTCACAGAAAGTAAAATTTGTTTAATGTTCTTATGAAGATTCGAAACTGTTTTCGAGAGTTTCTAATCTTTTCGAGATATTTTCAATAACGATTGAAAAACTTTCCAAGAAGATCTGAAGATCTTGTTCAAATAATTTGAAACCCTTTTCAAGACAATTTCAAATCATTCTCAAGAAGTTCTTGAAACAATTCAATAAAGTTTTTACGAAAATTCCATAAGTTTTTTTAGGTAATTTTGAATTTACAAAGCGATTCGAAATAGTTTTTAAGACCATTCAAATACCTTTTAATAAACAATATTGTATGAATTCTTTTCGAGGTGTTGTGTGGTAATTTTTCAAATGTTCTTAAGACAATTTATCGTTTTTGAAAATATTTCTGAAAATTTGTTAATTTCCTCGAAAAATGTTTCAATTTTCTGAAGAATGCTTTCAAATTGTTTTACATCATTTTGAGAAAGATTGATAATAGAGCAAACCTTTTTGATCGTGGATGCACCACTTTCTGGTTCATTGAACGAGAAAGTCGTCCATTGGACTGGAAAGTCAGTCCATTGGACCAGAATGGCAAATTTGGTCATTGCTTGAACCAGAATTCCGGTCACTGGCGCAACGTTGGATGTTTTCGTCATTGAACCGATCAACCAAAGTCAAACGTTTCTTGTTTCCTTTTGTGGTTTTCCCTCGTAGATCAGTGGAAATATTCTCGCGCTTAGGATGCCTTTGAAATTATCACATGTTTTGCAGGTGTCCGAATGTACAGGCTTGAAGCTGAGATTGAATCTGGTATCAAATAAATGTCTAATCATCGACCTTTTCAATACCGTTTTTTCTTTACCCTGACAGTCCATCACATACAATTCGTACATTTTGCTCATACATAAGCTAGGGCTGAGATATTGTCGTTGAGAGTAACTCCGTCCGTGATGGGATTCGTACTTAGGGAATTCATTGATAAATCTAAAAAGCCAAGAAATATCTTCTTCCGAAATTTTGTTCTTTGGCGCCGCTCTTCCGCGTTGTTCCTTGGCACTTAGATTTTTTTTCATTAAGTGAGAGCGTTTTACATACGACATGGAGTAATTTGTAAAACCGTGAGGAAAAAAATGCGGCATACAACCAGTGATACTATATTCCTGTTGATTAGTCGGTAGGTATGCGTGAAGTCCACCTTTGCTGCGTCAATGGTTGGGTTGGATTTAATCCTTTCCTTTCGAATAGGATTTGCTGTTACTGATGATCTCATGAGTAGAGTCTTTCGAGTCCAATCAGAATATTCATAGTAGGAATCCAGAATTTCCTTTTGGCGATTCACATCCAAGACATCAGGATATTTTTTTTAAACAAAAAATAGACTTCTGAATCTCTAATTTTATCAAGTACCAAAGAGCCAAAACTTTTTGTTTTGAATTTTTACTTTTCCTGCTTTTTACGAAAGCAAACAACATTTTCAATTTATTTTCCTTTTAATATTAATTTCATGTAGAGTATTATTTTTCATACTAGGAATTTCATTTTTGAATAAGGAAAATACAAACAGTTTCTTCATAAAATAAAGTTATGTTTATCACGGAAAAAGAAATGCTATAGGCAAAACCAGCAGCTGAAAGGAGAGTGTCCTCAAACGTCCCAAAAACTCTTAGAAAAATTCTGGAGTTCCTCCAAGAAAGAAAGTAGCATTCAACGAAGTCGGTTACAATAGAGACAGTAAATTGTAAGACAATTACAAATATTATTCAATGATAACCTTCTGCATCCCTAGAAGTATTAGTTGTACGTAATAAAGAAAGAAGTGTGAGTTCAAGACATCCTGGGACATCACACCTCCTATTTAGAGAAATATTGTAGTGGAAAAATTATAGTGTCAGGAGTACAAAACTACTGCAATGCCGGTCATACATGTGGTAGTAACGAGTATTATTAGGAATGCAAACATTCAAGAAGCGCAGCAGGTTATACACATAAAGCCAAGCACAAAGTATGATACTAAAATGAGTTGCAGTTATGTGTACAAATCGAAAGTTGAAATAAAAAAAAACGTATGTATCCAGATTATGATTAAACTGAGTAACGCCATCAATATACTAAATAAATCAAGGCACATTCATTCACTATTATCCCGTTTCTCAATACACATCATATGTAAAGGTATATGTGCGTTAGCTTATAAAGAAGAATTCAACTAAACCTCAATATTATACATATGATCGAGTGGGTGCAGAAGGATTGAATTTCAAACCAAATCCAGATGCATTCACGTGAATGGTCGTTTTCATTGATTCCATAACTTCTCGATATTCGACTATAGATATTTTTGCGTGCGAGAGTCGAACTACAACCGTCAGGGAAGGAATTTTCGATCGTTTTATCGACAGTTCATCAAGACATACTACTATCTTTCCAGATTATCCTGCATTGTCATCATACGTTTGTTTCCCTTGGGCGTCTCTGGTAGAGGTCCAATGGTATCCAAATATACCTTGTCGAAAGCTGTCGCGGGCATATCTGTAAAGAACATTGAATGCCTAGTTTTTATTCGACTAATTTGTTCAGCTGATAATTCTGACATATTTTCATCGATTCCTGGATCTCTTTCACCATATCTGACCATTAAAAACGTTCGCGTATCTGACGGTAAGTTTTACGAACGCCCTGTGTCCTTCACCGAGACTGCGATGGGATTCGCGTATGATATTTTTCCTTTCTTCGGAAGGCGGCATTCCGATTCTTACCAAGCATAGCGTGACCCTTAAATTGCTTCCTGTGAAAACCCTTCGAATGATGTTACGAAGTATATTTTCGGGTAGTTTCTCTAGTCCATCGTGTACTTTAGAGATCCGGACAGAATTAGTACCCGTAACTTGCATCGCGTCTTTTAATCCGGTTAACGCGGCATAAATGTCATCCTCGGTGGTCAAATCAAGGGAACGATCATGGCAGATCACACTGAAGACTTTAGTAGGGTCGGATTGCGTGGCAATAGTTGAGCCCTTTTTAGCGTGCTGCTCTTTCAGTATCAACTCACTTACACGACCTAGCTCTGTCGAGAGACAGCCTATTGGGGTGAAAAGTTTGCAATCGACGGAGACGAAATGCGCGTAATTGTCTTTTGACATTGTGAGAGACAGGAGTAATATTTAAGTTCGAATCTTCGTCACGTGTCAGCAGAGGAGTCTGACTTTTAGGAGGTAGTACTGGTCGTCCAGGAGGGATAGTTTCATACAGTTCGATCTGCACTGGCTGCTCCTTTTTCAAATTTCTTCGAGAAGGTGATGGCGGTTGATTCATGAGGTGTGCGTGACCTAAATCCGGAGGTTTGAGATTAGGCGGTTCTAGAGGAGTTTAATGGCAAGTAGAGGGAGGTTGGAAGAGTTAGGAGTTTCCGGGCTAGCAGTAGTTTCCCCTTGCAACTTTGCAGGAGCATCAATCACTGGAGTGAGCTTCAACACGGTCTGTTCTAATTCGGACTCAATTTATGTTTAAACTGATTCAGAATCCGAGGTATTCTTTTCAGTTAGCAGAATCAGAACAGCACCGTCCCCAAAAAGGGCTGACGTTTGGCATAAAGTGACGTTATCGGTACTGGGAGATGTTTCAACCAGTGTATTCTCTTAAGAATCTGGAGATTGCTGTAGCAAGGTGGCTAGATCGACCTCAACGACCATGTCAATTAGCGGAGAGTTGGAGGAGGTTCTCTCTTGAAATAGGCTCTCAATATAAAAAGGTTGTCGCCAGACAGAAGTCAGAGGAATGCAACCAACGTCCATCTAGTATCGGAGCATCCGCTTATATGAGAAATTCGAGCGGGACCGCGATTCTGATTCTGATTCAAAATCAGATGAGGAGTGCGCGAGACTACGCTGTCCTCTCACCGACGATTCTCTACGGTTTGGCCATCGCCCCGCTTGATTTCGCAACCGAAATCTTGCAGCGTTTCCGCTTTCACGCGATTCTAATTCCGATTTATCGCACTGAGTCGTTTCCTTGCCCTTTTTGGCGATTTTCCTAGGCCTTGCAGGTTTTTGTCGTTCGGATATGGAGTTTAGAGGCAAGATCCTTATTTCGTGCAACGCGCACGCATCGCGCTTTCCTGGAGGATTCCTTAGAGTGCGGCCGCGTTTTCACTTGTCGTTAGAAGCTTGCAGAGAATTCCATATTGGAAATCACGCAGTGTGAATCTCCAGCGCATCAATCTCGATGTTGGATCCTTCACCGAGTGAAGCCATCTCAGAGCCTGATGTTCTGTGACCACTATAAAAGTTTTCGTGACACGTAAGCAACGGGAAAACCCTGCCCCAATTTCGATTGACTTAGAGCGACTCTGATCGCGTAATCGGATGCGGCAGTGGTTTAAATGAAAGGTTGCTCAAAATCGAAGGATTGAAGGATTGACGAATGCGTAAGAACGTCCTTCATATCCTCGAAACTTCGCTCCTGCTTATCGCCCCAGCGGATTGCACAGCCCCGTTCCGAGTAAGTCTTATAAAGGTTTAGTCCGATCCGCAAACTCCCTGATGTTTTGCGGATTTTTCGATATCGGGAAATTCTGTAGGACTTTAATTTTATCAGGGTCAGGACTAACTTCATTCTCGGAAATTATGTGGCCCAGGTATTTCACTTTGGTTTAGAAGAAAGCGCACTTTCATGGTTAGAGACGAAGACCTGCACCTTCTGGGCGTGAAAATAAACGTCTTGCTCTACCTGAATGCTCCTCAATGGTAGCTGCGAAGATGACTATGTCATCAAGGTAGACGAACAACTCAGTATCCTGCAATCCCGTTAATACTCGATTCATTTAACGCTGACATGAGCTCGGACGACCCTTGAGACCCATTGGCATCCTCAGATACTCGTAGTGACCCCGGTCTGAACTAAAAGCTGTCTATGGTCCATCAACGGGATTCATCAGAATCTAATGGACTCCGCTGGCAAGATCAAAGACCGGAAAATACTTCGCCTTACCCAAATTGTCAAGTATTTCCGTGATATTAGGAAGTGGGTATGCGTCTCCAACGGTTTTCACATTTGGGGCTCTAGACTCGATACCCATTCGCCATTGTCGATTTTCTTGAGTATCTGCCTTTTTGGGAATGATTCACAGTGGCGGATTGTAAGGGGAATTCGATTCCTTTATAATACCAAGCTCAAGTAGTTTCCTCACTTGCTTCCTTATGTTTTCCTTCTGGATTTGCGGGTAGCGATACTGCTCCGTTACCAAAGGTACCTCGTCTATGATCGGAATAGTATGCTGTTCCAAGTTTGCTTCTGGGAACTTATCACCTGGGATAAAGAATGAGAACGGAAACTCCTCTATGTGCCTGATGACTTCTCTTACTCTCAAAGGTTCAATCTATTTACCTGAATTAACTCGCAAATGCGTCTTATCCGTTGGCGTATGGTTATTCAGAGACCGAATCGCTTTTTAATAATGTGCTCAATCAGATCTTCGATATTCTCGAACATGCATCCGTCAACGGAATCTTTCGCGGATCCTTTCAATTTTACAATAATACCACGAACCAGAAGTGCTTTGTTGCTACCTGCTAGAGGAAACCCCTTCGGGTTCTCTACGTCATAAAGGGAATTTCTAAGAGATGCCTTGTAACCGTCAAGAAGATTCTTTTGAGATCCAAAAAATTTTGGTTGAGGAAATATCAGCCAGCAGGATGAGCTCAAATATTCAGATATTCATGTAACTATATGGAAGTGTCTTACAATTGATGAGCGTTTGAAGCTGTTTCACAGAACTGATTAAAGTTTATCGCGCAATGAACAAATGCAGAACCAGTAGTGAACGTTTCAGAACTCTGATCAGGCAGTGCCAACCCATGCTACGCCGTGACTGCAAATGTTTTTTAGAAACTTCTGAAGAAAGGTTAAAAAAATTACATTTTACTACGGTACTAAGTTTGAGAATATAATAAAATAAAATTTGAGACATACCATAGCCGGTTCCGAGCAAATGACCTGAAAATTCTAAAATTGGAATTCAAGGAACTTTTCGGAAGCACCTTTGGACAGCGATATAATAATATAAATTTATGTTTGAAAATTGCATTCGCGTTAGGGATCCTTTCGTATTTATATTAAACATTAGAGAGATCCTGCATGTTTTTATTATTAATTGAAGTGTTCGGATACCAACACAGTAGAAACGTTGGTATAAACCTTGTCGCAGGTAGAATTCCAACGGTGTCTACTTTACCTTGGTAGTGTGGTGCAAAATATCTCTGTGTGGTTTGCTTTGTTTTTAATTGCTCTAACCTAAATCAGTGATAAACATTCCTTCTGTTTACAGTGTAGGATCCACATTACCAAAAGTAATTTCTGTTGCAGGTAGATTCAACTATGCCTCCATTTTTTATTAAAAGAGAACAAGTATTTCCGAAAAAAGTTTTCATTTAACCAAAAAATACTCTACTTTAACAAAATATTCCAATTCTGAAAGCAAGAAGATGAATTTTCAATCAGGATAAAGATGAATTCCAAGTGAAGAAAAAGAAATTTCAAGAAGAGAAATAAATTTCAAATAAAGTACTCCAACCTTGAGCAAGTACGGTAATCTAAAGTTTTTTTGAAAGTGGATTTTTCAAAAAGGATATGAACTTTCAACTAAAACGATGAATCATCTACCAAAAAAAGTGATTTTCTTATGAAGTTTACATGCATTTTCCATTCACACTTTTTCCAGGCTTAGGACGACTAGCTTAAAGCGTCGACATTTTTTACAATACTGACGTGTTTAAAAGATTTTGGAAATAGCTGTTGTCAAATAACAACACTGGAAAAATGAATATCGTCAAATAATAAATGACTAAACAGAATAAAATGCGTTAAAATAGGAAGATGCACTTTTTCCGAGGAGCATGAAGTAAGAGGGACGAAGAGAGACCAGTCCAACGATTCAGTTGAAAATGCAACTGACTTTTTCATATTCGTCCTTTCTGTTGAAAATTAGACTGTTTGCTTTTTATAGTAAATTATAAAAATTCATCTTTTTCGTTTCAATGATCGTCTTTTTTCTGAAACATTTGTCGTTTTAGCTCGAAAACTCAACTCTTTTGTTGAATATTATCCCTTTGGTAATGAATGATTTTTCTTTTTTTGTTGAACTTTCAAATAATTCATTGTAAATGAAATATATTTTGACTTTCTATTTGAAGGGTTTCATACTGATTTTAATTGTGGTACATCAATTTTATTCAGAAATATGCGTACACATATTTTCGTGGAAAATCACCCCATTCTTATGTTCCTTCCAATAGATTAGATACGAAGAACAATAATTTTCTTCTCGAAAAGAAAAAAGTTAATCAGTCCAGAGGAAAGTCTCATGACTTTGATAACAAATATGTTGAAGTTTCTCAGAAATTAATAAATCCCAGACATTTGAAGTCTATTCAGATGTGGAGATAAATCCCCAGACCTGGGAGCGCTGCCGCGCATTCATTTCACCCTTCGCAGTAATAGCGCCAAAAATACATTTCAAAATTTTCAACAAATCAAATCATGGTGATACGCCCAGTTACGCAATTTTTGCTACCAGCGGTTCAGGGTCGACATAGACGTTACCCGTTGCATTTGTCGGGGATACTCGGGGCCACCTGGAAATCTGAGCTGAAAATTTTTTTTTTGATCTTGATTCTGCGACATTTTCATAATATGCGCGCGTAAAAGTCGATTCGTAGCCTAATCAATCAGCGCAATAGTCATATTCAGAGGGAGCTAACAAGCTCGATCTTGAAATCCTCATGAATGAATTCATTTCTAGAAATTCGAAACGAACCTCAACGTTTACGCTTAGTAAGTGAAGTGGTGTTTTATAGAATCATAGGGAGAATCTTTTGTAACTCAAAACCATAAATAAAAGTAAGGAAATTGGTATAGAACAATGTAACATCTCACATTATTAAATTTTTCATGTAAGACTTGAGAACTGGGAGACCCCCCTCCCTTCCGGTAAGAAAAACTACCCACCTGGACTGAACGCGTTTCGCCGACCCTGTGCAAAGCGGTTCCGATTTTCAGGCGCAAGAATCACTTGATTTCAAATTTAAACAAAAACGCAACATTCGCAAAAAAGAAGTCTACACGAGCCTTCATGAGGTTCTGAAGATGAGGTGGGACAAATATTACTACAAACAAATCATCAGTGTGAGAGAATTATGGCTTTGGCGAAAGCCTATTCTTGACGAAGCACCTTCAGTTCTCTTGGTATTGAGTAGTTGTTGCTAAAGAAAACGTCCAATGATCCTTAATGACTAGAACTGTGACCATTATGATAGAAGACAAGCGAGAATAATAATATAACATACAAACTTTGGTGAACTTTCGTGTTTGGCCTTTCAGACCGAGTAATAGCTGCGATCGACCGGTTGGCTATCCCTGGTCTATCGTTTGCCTCTCCAAGGACTATTAATTTTTAATGCACTTCTTTCGTAGGAAATTTCAATCAATTACAACCATCATAAAACGAAGGGCGATACTTATACCTACCATCGCGAGAAAAAGGTAACTTGCTTTGTGTCGTGCTGAGCACAGGCAGAAGGCTTAGTACGGCCATAAAAATTTGAAGGCTTCAGGCCGCAGAAGTATTGTAGGGTAAGATTCAGAGTAGACTCTAAAGCACAATGTTTGTATTCATATATTATATTAAACCATGAAAAAATGTATTTTCATTTTTCATATACTGAAATTAATATATTGCATGTGATATCCAAGAACTAGGAGCAACAAGTTTGCAAATTTTCTACGACACGGTGACGCTCATTCTAGTCTCTAACTCCATTTTTTCAAACTATCATATGTTAATACATGAAAACACAAATAATCTTTATTGAATAAATTTTGCCTTTACTACGCTGCGAAAAAAGTAGTTTTAATTTACAAGTTGGTTTGCAAATGTTTTACCGTGACGAATGTGTTGATTCTACAAGCTCAATGTCAAATTGCAGTGATTGCAGTCCTATATTACAATATTTGTAGAAATTTTACCATAAGATTATAATATTACCACATGAATCAGACAATATTATAACGCACTTGTGCATGATTTCTCTAGAATCACGATATTTACTATAATCCAATTCACGTGGTAAGTGTATAAAAGCAAAAAGATGGGGATTTCACTAGAATTTTGTAATTCCGAATTTCAAACGCTTGAAGTGCGCCATAAAACAAAATAAACTGAGGGGCGGACATCACTCATCAGCAATGTCAGATAGATATGTCTCTTGAGTAAGGATTCTTGAAAGATTTACTCTGCGTATAGTCAATTTCTAAACTCATTAAACCTTGTTGAAGATTCATGAAAATAAAGCTGCAATTCTTCTTCTAACCTGATACTGTTTATTTAACATTGATTGTTGAATTTTAGAAGAAAAGCGTAAAACTCAATTGTCCTGAAAGCGAGTTTACGAGAATTTGCCCGTCTGCATGTGATTTGAAGGTATAAGTATAATTTTCAAATATTCTAGTGAAACTTTATTTCCACTGAATAATGTGGTCATTTTCAACTACTTTCTTTTACAGTGTATAGATTATAACTAAATATGAGTGTTATTATGGATACTATCAATTACATGGTTCGGTCACATTGAGAGAATGGATGAAGAAAGACTAACAAAGCAAGTGTATCTAGGTAAGGTGAATGGTAGCATACCAAGAGGCAGGCCGAAGGAGGAATGGATAGGATGCGTGAATTAGACTCTTAAGAGGAGAAATATAAAGAGCCGTAGAAACACAATAGCTTAAATGAAAAGATGCATGGATGTGAGAGAAGTCTCAAGCGAAGCTTTTGGATTGAAAAATTAAGATTGAATGTGTAATTTTTTAGAGTTGATTATTATTATGTTACCTAAATTCGAATCTACCTCATGAATCAGGATTAGGCATTAATTGTGTCACAATAGTTATCAAAAATCTAAATATGCCTTTATCCGTACATCTGGTTGTTTCCAGTGTATAAAAGTTTAATCATTTTTCTCCTTACAGTTGACGACGCATGGGCTCATCCGCCTAAACCATCTGAAGGTGAGGGCAGTCAAGGAAATCCACAGACCCAAGCTTCTAGTACTTTCGAAGGAACCGACATTTGGTTAAAAAGAGTCACACGAGCCCAATCTTTAGGCGGCTTCCGTGTCATTGGATATCTCAATCTTGTTTCGTCAATTCCATCCCACTTTCATGAACACGGATACGCTACTATAGAACTCAACAATGGCCAAACTGTATACTATGCACCTCTCGAATCCATTATGAATCATAATAGAACTTATAACTTTAGGCATAATGATGTTGTTAACGGATACACTTGTACTATAGTAAGAGGAGAAACAATTCTGTTCCAAGGATTGCTTCGGAGTGGCAACGAGACACGTGAAATGCCTGGAACGCGCATTTCTTTCGTAGGACCAAATCATAGCTTTCGTTTCGAGGGAGTTATACATGATAGAGCTTTTGTAAGCTGATAATGGATGAATGTACATCTGAATGTACAGTTTTTAGTTTGCAATACAGAATTTGCATCTGAAACCTCTTCGAATGTTATCCATTTTGGGGCGTCCTAACGGTATGATGCCACCGCACGCGAAACGACTTGACGGTACTTAACCAAAAATATGAAAAATAAAAAGCTATCTGAGAAGTTAGCGCTAGAAAGTGCTGCTTGCGGAATCGAGCAAGATGAAGCTAAAAGTTGGCCAGAACTGGAAGATGCTCGCTCGTTCATCAAAGCAAGAAAGTGCTATCTCGGCGAGTGGAGCATGAAGGTGCCAGCCAGTTCTCGCGTTTAGGTTATTAGATTCTTATGCATGCGCGCGGTCAGGAATGTTCTTGGGTTTTACAAATTTATTAAGGGCAATACTAATATTGAAAAAAGTATCTAAATACTTGTCTGTTTCAAATGAATGATATTGAAAGAGTTTTAAAATACTTTTGTTTAAGCTAAACGCAAGCACTGGCTGGCACCTTCAGGCTTTACTCGCCGGAGATAGCACTTTCTTGCTTTGATGAACGAGCGAGCATCTTCCAGTTTTGGCCAACTTCTAGCTTTATCTTGCTTGATCCTACGAGAAAGAACTTTCTAGCGCTAACTTCTCAATTAGTGTTCCATTGTTTATATTTTTGGTTAAGGATCATCTAGTCGATCGTGTGCGTTGGCATCCTATCGTTAGGACGCTTCGATTCATGTAGTTCAATATGTTGTTAGTTTCACTTCTTGCCACCTATGTATCTGAAGAATGACGATCATCGCGATGTTTTTTTATGGGGCTCCAGACACATTGAATGTTCTGTCCTGTCTAATGTGCAATCAAAATATTATTCCATATGTATTGGTTGGGTCTCTTTCTTCTCATCCTCAGTAGGTACCAACAAAATTAGGTCTATATTTTGAAATAATTAATAATCTCTGCTCGAATCGACAGTCAAGTTAAGGTCGTCATTCTCTTCTTTGTCTACGTGGGTCTGAGCAGTTTTGGAAGTAAGTGTGCTCGGTATATCAAATTTTATTGTTATTAATAAGGAGATAAAAATATTCTCGTAATGTGGTCACTTAAATGTAGCCCTGTACATTTTAATTTTTTCGAAACTCTCCTTAAATCTCATAAAGTCATCTGCATTTCATGAATTTGCTCATTCTCCAGAAATATTCTGCAATTTGTTATTTTTCAAGAATCCCCTATATTTGTCTTGATTCCTTGGTATATAATGAATACATGGAAATCCATCATTTCTCTGAATTCACCTTACTCTCCGAATTTCCAGAATTTCTTGATTAGCCCTGCGACTGGTTATAGAAAGAATGTAGGTCACAGGAATAATGTCGTTCACATACCTACTCCCTTTCCCAAGTCTCGTGGGGACGTGAAGGCACCCTTCGGACTGGTAATAAAAACAATATTGGTCACATAACGACCTCTTTTCCCAAGTCTCGTGGTGGCGCGACGGAACCCCTGCAACAATATTGGTGACATACCTACCCCTTACGCAAGTTTCGTGGTGGCGTGAAGGAACTCCTGTGACTGGTTATAGAAATAATGTGGGTCGCACACCTACTTCCTTTCCCAAGTCTCTTGGGGGCTTGGAGGCACCCCTTTTCGTAAGTCCCGTGGGAGCGTGAAGGCACCCCTGCCACAATGTTGGTAACATACCTACATTTAACATAAAAATGACAATAATGTCAGAATGAATCCTACAAGTACAACAATTCCCTCGGAATTGGCTTGTAGGGGGTTGTGAAAAATGATTCTTGGACTCTCCGTAGCTTAGTGGGTTAGAGCATCAGACCG
>WSXT02069699.1:0-12352 GCA_011762715.2 Neuroterus valhalla | reverse complement strand
AAAATGTGTGCCAAAGGGCAATCCAATCCGAACATTCTTTCGAAAGTTATCGAGTACACAGATTACAGACTACGGACTACAGACAGACAGACAGACACCTTCGTAATAACCATCTTTTCTGACTCAGGGGGTCTCAAAACGTGGAGATTTCATCAAATCCGCGAAAATCAATTTTTACATAAAACCAATACCTTCTCATTCAAAATGAGAATGTAAAAAGAATTTTAGTTCTCCCGAAATTTAAACTTCTTGCGGGGTGACTTGCTCTCTAGTGCGAAAAAAAATTTGTCATGCATTTTTAGACCACCCTTATGTCACACCCCCAGGTCAAGACGCTTTGTTGTGTGGCTATGCTATTAGAAAATGAGATTTGAAACTGCACGATTAATATTGAAAATATCTTACAATGTTACGATATTACATCAAGACGAGGATCGCTTCAACAACCGATAGTACCCATATCTTCGACGAATTCAGTCAATTGAAAGCACTCAATATTTAATGGCTGTTCGCCAACATGATTGCTTCGAGGAAACATTATTTCTCTCTGTGCGTGGGCTTGTAATCAATTGCGTACTTGTATAACAAAAATTGTATGCACTCTATTGATTTCTACGTCATGAAAAACTATCAAGGCTAATATAGATTTTAGGAGTCAAATTGATATTCACCACAGATTTTTACGCATTTATTTACATTCAAATTGAATATGTTATAAAAATCGCAGTTAATCAAATCTTCAAGATAAGTTACGCACTGTGATTTCAAATGAAGTCCAACGTGCGACATGTTCTCCATTCATCTCTGGCCTGCTGGACGCTGCCTCATGTTCTCCCTCGGCATGCTTGCTAAGCACAAGCGAAACACACGCGGAACTCACTGGGATGAAATCGACCGCCAAGCTAATGCGGATTTTCTTGGTTGAGCAGTGCTCTCAGTATGCTGTGTTTGCATTTCGTCCCATCGGACCTCCTCATCACCGACCGACATTTTTGGAAGGACTACAAAAGGTCGGACTACCTTTAAAATCCCAGTGTTTGCAAGAAAAATTTTGTTTGAAGCTTTGCTTCTTTTGGGAGGGGATGTACTCTGAGCGAGGCCACC
Organism: Neuroterus valhalla; assembly: GCA_011762715.2. Lineage (NCBI taxonomy): Eukaryota > Metazoa > Arthropoda > Insecta > Hymenoptera > Cynipidae > Neuroterus > Neuroterus valhalla. The sequence continues at coordinate 11,248 of WSXT02069699.1, read as the reverse complement.
TAAATTCGACCCCCCCCCCTCTCCCCTCTCTCCCTCTCACGGATCTGGGTCTTTTTTCGAATACATTATTACGAAATTTCTCTAACCTTCCCAAATTTCCTTTTGGAAAGTTTTTTTGGGGTTTAATTCAACAAAAATAATTGCTCAAACAAATCATTATTGTTTATGGCTTCCTTTTCTTAGATAAGTGCTGGAAAATTGCGGTTTTTTCTAAACTCTAAAGGTTTTCGTTCACTTTTAAATTAGTGAGGTTAAGAAACCATGCAAGTTAAGAACCATGCTTATTTAAACAATTTATTATTGTTTATAAAAATTTCCTTACAGATAAGTGCTGTAAAGTTTTGGTTTTTTTCTGAAATGTTTAACTTTGCAGTGAATAGAATTCAAATGAAATTCAATTAGATTGAATTAGATTGAATTGATCTATTTTTTGTTCAAATTAGATTTTTTTCATTCAAAATAAAATTTCTTTTTTTTTAATATCAAACATTTTATTTTTTAATAAAAATCGTCAACTTGCTACTCAATAAATAGTCAAACTAGACAGAAATATCACGAATAATTTGGAAATGAGATTTATTATATAATTGTAAATATCGCCTAAAATACAGATTTATGTAATTATATAGTATATTGGATATAGAATTAATTTCTTATTATATTATTCATGATAATATTTACTGTATGAATAGCATTACTATTATTATTTATTGTTCTTATCATGAATTATACAAGAAAATGTTATTTAAAAAAGTAAATCAATGAAATATTTAAAAAATCGTTTAAAAAACTGCTAAAAAATAAATTGGCTCGAGTAATTTGTTCAAATCTCACTAAAAATAATTAGGCTCGAAAAAAAAACACACAAAAATCGATCAAAAACGCGATTTTCTGGGGAGATTTTTTATTCTTGCTGGAAGGTATCCAGGAAAGTGCCTGGATTTAAATCCTGGAAGAAAATCTCATGTGCCGTTTAGGTCGAATTTGGGGCACGTCCAAGCCCACCGTGATATGTGGAATATGATTCTCTCTAATGTTTATTTATTATTTGTTCACAACTGAAAACGTAAAGCAAAATGAAACATTTCAGAAAAATCGCAACTTTTTAGCACTAATCTAAGAAATTAAGACATAAACAATTATAATTCGTTCAAAAAATCATTTTTGTCAACTTTAATTGGTTATTACCTCGCTTCAACTGAAACGTTGAAAATAAGTTGAAAAATTAAGAAAACACCTGGGCTTCCTAACCTTTTTCTAAGAATAAGTTACTAAAAACAATAATAAATTGTTTGAACAATTTGAATAAACATCTAAATATCTTTAAAAATAGTATTTCATGTATTTGAAACAATCTGCGTTAAGAAAACCACAAAAAATCAAAAATTAGCGCCAGAAACTCGAAAAACCCCATTTTTTCATTCATGGGAGTTTTTTGGGACGCGGTACCAAAGTTTGAACTACCATTCGTACTGCCCTGGTAACAATCCCATACTGAAATACGAATAATAATAAGCATATTCTTTATTGGTACAATGCTGGCTTAAAATTATTACCCAGACCACTGTGCCAGCCACTGGCTATCCAAAGTAGAAATTACTCGCCCAATACCGTTCGAACTATATACACTTGGTACTAACGGAAAATTTTTATCATTAGAGATTTTTCCGGGACCAAGCCTGTATATTTTCTATAACGAACAATACTGGCACTGAGGTGTCAGTAGACTCACTGTAGTTGGAGGTATCGGCAAGGCAACATCACACCAGCACATGTTTTCCCTTGGAAAAATCTGTATTGGTAAATATGAACTGCTGCCGTCAAAGTGCTGAACCATACTAGCCGACAACTGGTACCAAGCATGTAGTAAGAACAATACTGGAGAAGTACTTTCCACTGTAGTCGGTCTAGTTTCCTCAGTAACAGTTGTCAGAAAATAGTAAATCAGTAAAGAATATAGTTACCATCAGAGGTACTTTCCGGTACTGGTGCCACAATATAAATAGTCTGCCAAAATTCAGTACCTGTCAACGCCCAGTTCGTGGTATATAATTATGATAATTTTAGATTTAAGTTCTTATTCGAATAAAAACTTTCAAAAATTTTTATTCTTATATTCGACTTGAAGAAATTTCTAGTTCTTTCAAACCATATGTGTGTGTGATCGAAAAGCTGACTCTTGATTCATGATAAAGATGTCTACTTCTATCTAAAGAACATTCAGCAAGCAGTTTATTCATTGCAAAGCCATGTGGTTAAGCCTACCCAGCTCATCAAATGATAGTAGTTGCTTCCTCTTCTTCCCCCAAGTAGATCAGAAGAAAATTGTTATCCTTTATCAAGTGTTACACCGCAGAAATCTCCTAAGGTGGTTTGACACTTTTTCAATGCATGAACAGGTGGACTCCAAGAGGAAGAAAATAACTAAAATTTATATCTGGAAAGAGAATTATTAAAAATTTTCTGTATTATAATTATATTTAAAAACTTTTCAATTCTCAGAGACCTCCAATTTTCTAAGACCATCATTTGCTATCTTTTGATATTCCAGGATACAGTTCCGACTACCTCACCCCCAAATTTCAAATCTAAAATAGGTTTATAAGAAAGAGCATAATATCCGGGCGATACATTATTTTGTCATGCACAATCTGACATACATGATTTTTTTTCAAAAAAACGAATCTGTGTTTTTCAAATCGATGTCTCGATTGGTTTTTGAAATAATGATCGTTCCAAATATAATGAAATAAATCATTATATTGATTATTCATAAATCAGGTATCAAATAAAATAACTTTATGCTTCCATTCTTCATGTAAAACAAATGAGTCTGACTCCCTGCCTGTGGTCTCATTGGTCGGAAAAAAGGGAAACTAGTGGCCTTGTTTGTAGACTTCAGAGCAGCATTCGACTCAATGAACAGGAGGCTATTGTGGCAGGCAATGGAAGAAAGGAGTGTAGATAAAGATTTGATAGAAAGAATGAAAGAAATATTTATGGAGATCAAATTCAGAGTGAGGATAGGTATTCTGGTTCCCTCACCTATTTAACCATTTTATACCACCTGTTGTTCTACGATTCCATAATTTTCCTCCACCTTCCCTCTCCATGTCTAGCCATAATTTCAAGTCTATCTCCTTTAACTCTACATTCACTTCATGAAAACCACATTCTTTCCTCATTTGCTGTCTCCCTTCTTCCCATTTTGAGCCTGCTGTATTGCCTCTCTTCTCTCTCGACCTAATCTCCTTTATGCACGCTTGCGCGATTTTACTTCACTCTCCCCTCTTCAGCTTTTCTTCAAACTTCCATGCTCTCTTCACTTGCCGAACTACCATTTCCTCTCTGCCCAGTTCTTCTCTCAGCATATAACATGGACAACTCCAGCTCACTCCCGTAACCCACCCCACGAATCTTTCATGAAGACTTTCCACCCTCTTTCGCTCCTCCCATCCCCATATTTCTACTCCATAGCATAAGACAGTCTATACTAGCACATCGAACATCCATATTCTCATACTCCAATCATCTTCAAACCTTCTCTTTGCTATGTTCCATACTTGTTCCATTATTTTACTCGCACACTCCATCCTTTTTCTTACTTGCAGCTCGTTACCTCCTCGTGATTCAAACCAAAACCCTAAGTAACATATCTCCTCCACTAGTTCAATCGTTTCTCCGTTAAACTTCCACTTGAACTCTATTTTCTTCTTTCTTTTCCTAAAGCACATTATCTTGGTCTTGTTAACGTTTACCGTTAAATCCTTTTATTTCATGTACTCTTTAAACCCTCTCAACATCAAATTCAATCCTCTTTTGTCCTCAGCTAATAGTACCACATCATCCACATATGCAATGAGAAAACCTTACTGCTACCTTACATCTATCAGATCTTCATCTACTCTCTTTTCTTCCATTGCCTGCCACAATACCCTCCTGTTCACTGAGTCGAATGCTGCTTCAAAGTCTACGAACAAGGCCAACAGTTTCCCTTCTTTCCGCCCCAAGTTCCTATTCACTAGAAAGATTAGGACGTAAATATCATCAGTTGTTCCTATTCCTTTCCTGGAACCCATCTGGTTGTGTGGGGTACTTCCTTTCTCTTCTAACTGACTCTCTGGCCTGTTCTTGAGCACATTCGCATAGATCTTATGCCCCACCGTCAGTGTAATACCTCTATATGTGATCCTCCACCTTTTTACCCTCTCCCTTTTTTATTAGTCAAATCACTAATCCTGTCCTCCATTCTTCAGGCCATCCTTCTCTTCTCCATATTTTGTTACGAATTCTCCAAATCTATTCTGTTCCTCCCCTCCCCCATATTTGAGAGCTTCATTCTCCATGCCATCCTCCCCTGCCGCTTTATTTCTTTTCAGCCTTTCAATTGCCTCGTTTACTTCCCCCCTACTTATATCGCTTTCATTTCCCCCTCCTTCCTCTATTATCTTCTTCCCTTCTTCTCAAACCCTAATTCCCCTCCCCCCTAACAGTCCTTTGAAATACTTCGTCCCTTTAGTCATTTTTATATCATCATTCACCCCCTTCCTTCTTCCTGTTCCACTACTTATCACCTCCCATACTTTTCCTTCCTTCACTGCTTTCTCCACTTGTTCCTTATCTCGTTCCTTTTCCTTATGTTTTTTCTCACTTACCATTTTCTCATATTCTCGCTTCCTCCTGTTGTACTACCTTTTTCTAAACCTTTCTCTTCTTCATTCTCTAACACTCTAATTTATTTTCTCTTTACCGTCCTTACATTCCTTATCCCTATTCTTTCTATGTCCTCCTCCTCTTTTGGTGCTACAGCCTCTTCTACCTCATCTATCACCCCCTCATTCTCTCTATTAGCTCGTCTACCCATTCCTCTTCTTTACCTTTCAGTTTCTCAGTCTTCATTTTTACTCCTAATTCCTTCAACTTTTCTCTTCCCCAGCGCCCCATGTACACATTTCTGACCTTTCCTCCTACGTTCCTACCTCTAAGTCCCTCTTTGTATTCCCCATTGCAAAGGAACCATCCCATACCTCCTCCCTGATTCCCAGTCCACGCATTCAGGTCACCCCCAATCAATACCAGCCCCCTCTCCTTTTTCTTCTAACCATCTCCTTTAAATTCCTATCCCCCCTCTCAACCTCTCCTCCTGTGCATACTACCCTCGCGGAATCCTTTCTAATCCATACGTCGGAATCAAATTCAATCCGAATGAATCCGATACTTCTCTGAAACTATCACCTGATCCTTTTCATTCCGGAAGGCCAATCCGATTGGATCCGAATTAAACTATAATTCCTTTCCATTCCGTAATCTTAATCCGAATGATTCAGAAACCTTGTTCCAATCCTTTCAAATCCACATTTTTGATCCGAATGAATCCGAGGCTCATACGAAATGACTGTTCAATCCTTTCTGATCCATGCGTCGAAGTATCGGATTCATTCAGATTGAATTTGATTCCGATGCATGGATTAGAAAGGATTGAACAGTCATTTCGTATGAGCCTCGGATTCACTCGGATCAAAGGGCGTATTGGAAAGGATTGAAACATAGTTTCTGATTTATTCGGATTAAGATTACGGATTGGAAAGGATTATTAGTTCAAATCGGATCCAATCGCATTGGCCATTCGGATTACAAAGGATTAGGTGTTAGTTTCAGAGGAGCATCGGATTCATTCAGATTGGATTTGATTCCGACGCATGGATTAAAAAGGATTGAACAGTCATTCCGTATGAGCCGCGGATTTATTCGGATTAAAAGTTCGGATTGGAAAAGATTGAAATAAGGTTTCTGATTCATTCGGATTAAGATCACGGATTGGAAAGGATCAATAGTTCAATTCAGATTCAGTCGGATTGGCCACACGGATTGAAAAGGAATAAGTGTTAGTTTCAGAGAAGTATCGGATTGAATTTGATTCTGACTAAGGATTAGAAAGGATTGAACAGTCATTTCGTATGAGCCTCGGATTCATTTGGATCAAAAGGGCGGATTGGAAAGGATTGAAACAAGGTTTCTGATTCATTCGGATTAGGATTACGGATTGGAAAGTATTAATAGTTCAATTCGGATCCAATCGGATTACAAAGGATTAAGTGTTAGTTTCAGAGAAGCATCAGATGAATTCGGATCGAATTCGATTCCGACGCATGGATTAGAAAGGATTGAACATTCATTTTGGATGACTTCGGAATGACCGGATACAGATTCCGGAATAATTCGGTAGAGTTCGGATTAAATTTCAATCCGAAACTTTCACCAGAGTACTGCTACTCTCCCCCTCCACCTCCATTTTAATTCTTCCCATCATAACCTCATCCTTTGTTTCGCCCTCTTCATCTGCCCCCTGATCTACCACAAGATTCTTTCGTACCCTTGATACCATGCCACCCATCCGTCACCCTTTCTCGCGTTCCTTTCTTGCTTCTTGCATTTTCCAAACTTATCCTCTTGGTACTTTCTTTTGTATTCCCTTCCAAACTTTTTCGTCCACCCATGTCTCACTCAACATTATTACGTCCCACTTTTCCAAATCTTCCCGGTCAAGTCGCCACCCTGCTTTTGCCTAATCGCATAAAAAACTAACAATTTCGGCAAATAATATTTACAAGGAGTGGAGTTTCTTGAACACGCCCCCCCCCCCTCTCCTCCCACTGAGAGCAAAGCATCAGGTTATCTGGAAGTTAAGGGCTTCTGGAAGACATGTAACATTATTTAAGATTTCAAGTGTTTGAAGATTTTTCAAATCCGCTTAGGAATAACCTTCCATCATTCAAATGTTCGATATTTTTAATTGCACTGCATGCTGACACTAAGTATCGATATAAAAAATGGAATATGACACGAAATTTTGTCAAAAATACTGAATAACCGATCAGCAATCACTCGCGAGGACTGGCCGTATAACTATTTCTACTTCTAAAAATTGAATGACAAGAAATTTTTCAAACTTAATACTGATTTGTTTCTTCAACTATTTCTTGTGAAAATGAACTCAGCTTAACACCCTCTACAAGATGTAATTGATATTTTTTGTATGTATGAAACATGCAAGTTCTACATTGAGATCTACTTGCGGGAATTCAGTTCAATGTAATTATCGACTCAGCTGAATTGCACTCAAATTATGTAAGAAGTACGGAAAAAAGTTCTCATAATGAAATTAATCGTTTAAAAATAAGACTGATTATGATTTTTTCATCAGTTGCATGCTAAGGGAGAATGTAGCCGATTAAACTATTTACTTGAGTCAATTCAGCTTCCTCTCCCCAATCCATGTTATAAGTCTCGCGCTGTTTCGACCTAAAAATATAATTTTTTACTTCAGCAATGTTTCCAATCAAGAGTAAAATTCCTAGCTGCTGGTACCGGAAGACAGGATCACAGAAAAAACAGATGCCACATTTTGTTGCAAGTAATATTCAAGTGGGTGAAGTTTTCTATAAAAAAACAAGTCACAATATTATTGACGCGGTTACCATACTCAATTATTTTGGTCAACTTTAACCACGTGAAGGTAATTTTTTCTGCGGATAAATCTTACTTAGAAATCGATATAAAGATAACATTTGGTTTTTACTGTGATGTACATTCAATTTCTCTCTTCTCTAAAATGGGAAATTTGTTTTTACTCCTAGTTAAAAAATTTACCAATTCACGTAAATAATTGATTATCCTGTTTGTTCTGTAATAACAAGCTGAGCATGCAGACATCAACAGAGTACAGGATCGCCAAATGGCCATGTAAGGCTTACGCATGGCTGGGGGGTCGCTAATTTTAGTTTGAATTGCAAGCACTCACAAGCTCGAAGCAAAAATCGGCAGCTGGTGATTTGAGCAGGCGACATAGCGCCGGCGCAAGTTCTGCTCGACGCGTGTCTCCGCGATATTTGCCTATACCAACATGTGAATGACAGCCCCCTCAGTTTTCACTCACTTCAGTGGCGTAAGCAAAAGGTCAATCCGGAAGGAAAAAGACGGAGAGTAAACAAGAGTGTCGAGGGTGTGCTAAGGACCCTCTTCAAAATGATCTGCATCCAGAAAAAAAACAGTCCTGTGCACTAATCTAGATTTTTTTTCCATGTATACCTTGTTCGGGGTTTTACGTATCGATATTTCCCCCTCCTACGGGAAATCGTCAAACATCAAACCCTTAACTCAATTCCGCTCCTCAAATCCTCAATCACCTCGATTCTCATAAAAAGTCTCCAAGCAGCAATGCTGGACGTACTCAATACTCTAGGTTTTGCTTTAATTCTCGAAGATCCCTACTGTCAGCAGCCGAATTTTTCTTCGAAACGCTCCAATTCACCAAAACATTTGGTCAGGGGAGTAGTAAACTGCAAAAAACCAAAACTCCCGAGCAACCGGTTACCGACAGACGAGTTTGGATATAGACATGCGATAGAATTTAGTGCCCACATTTATCCCCGGCATCCAACCTTCCGCTCGACAGTGTTTAAACGTAATGGAAATACGGCTAAGCGGGAGTCCCGGAAGTTCACCCATCCGAGTGTCAACCGTGTCCATCCGCGCTTAACATTCCAGATCTTCACGATTCGGGAACTACCACACAGCTACTGCCGTCGGTTACAGACTTTCGCATATTTTATACCTATTTAGGTTATCGATCAGGAGGGTCAAAAACATTCAAGAAATTAAAACCGCTCGTTTCATTCTATGGACCTATTCTTCGAAAATATTGCTCATAAATAATTCTAGAATCTCTGGATGAGGTCAAACTCCTTCATTTTCAAAAGTTCTGAAAAGAAACTTCTTCTGAAAAAAAGATGAATATTCAATATTTTTCAAATTTCAATATATTGGCTCATTATAGTTATTAGAGAGATGATATAGATTCTTCGACGTTTGTTTTCCCCGCATTAAAATTCACTCGCCTCTTCTTCAAGATCAATACTTAAATAAGCAGTTATTTTTAGAGATAATAATTATTAGTCATCAAACTTCGGTTACGCCACTGCATTTCCTTCCTCTTTTCAAATCGGGGAGTAAATCGTGTTCTCCGCCTAACCCGCCAGATGCTTATTGCGGGCGCGTGCCCTTTATTGCTTCATGCCTATGCGAATTTAGCGTGCACACCACTTTCTTTCGAGATGCGAAATTTCCGCCTCGACATTTCTCGGAATATCGTTGACTCATATTCATTTTTATTCCCATTCATGTCTCATAGTTCCAATTTTATCTATACTGCAAACAAACTCGCATCCCAAAATTTGGAGAAACATGAATTCAGAACGGGAAAATATTATTTCAACATTAGTAGAACCAACACAACATCTATTAACTCGAAGTTTTTTAGGAAATAATTTGTTCAATTTTTTTTTCACTGCTTCGTTTTCAGAAGTTCTTAATGTTTCCATAAAATCCTTAGAATGGAAGAGTATTTTTATTTTATTCAACGAAAAAAAAATTGATGCTTCAACACTCTTCTTGGCTGAAACTCGAGATTGAAAATCAAGGCTAATTTTTAGAATTCCGTTTTATTCACAAGTTCAGAAGAAAAATCCAGTCATTCAAACTTCCCAATTCAAACTTCCCAAACAGAATAGTTGGGAATTGGAAATATCAAGCATTTAGAATAAATATCGAATTAGAAGACTTAACATAAAATAGGATATTTTAGTTGGACAATTCTCAATTGTACGGCCTCGAAATTGAATACCAAGGTTTATTTCCAAGGTCTTCCAAATATACAAACATTCAAAACTGAATTATTTCAAATTCGGAAACTTTCCAATCCACAGGTTCTTGAATCCTTGCGAATCATTTTATTAGATTTAACTTACTAACAGTATTTCAATAGTTCAAAAACTCAAAATGTTATCAGTTGGACAATTTGAGCGAATTAAAAATTCATTACCATTAGAGTGATCCATCGAATCTACAAGAGCTGGCGAAATTTGTTTTATTTTTACCTTCTAGAATTTGAAAATTTCTGAATTTCCAAACCCTTAAAACTTTCCGCCAATTACTAATAATCAAACTATTTCAAATCAAAGGTTTCAGAGCCCTTAAGATTGCACGGTTTTGCGATCCAAACTAAATGATTTTGAATTAGAAAGTATTTAAAATTGAAAATTTGTAACTCTTAGTTTTAATAATGAAGGAATTAAGATTGGAAGTTTTAAAAATCATCTCAAATAAAATTATTGAAACTTTAGAGGAAATTTTGTAGGAGTTAGAACTCAACAAAATTTGAACCAGTTTTTCATTGATTTCGAGCCTAATTCCACGAAAGGAATTTATTTTCTTATTCTGAACCCAAAAAACAGTTCTTATGGAGATTCCTCTCTGTAGATCAATTTGGTTACGATGCCTTCAGATATATCGAGAAAGTAAGGAAATGTGACTTTCTTATGGTGAAAGATGAAGGGGCAGTCGAGATCTGGTGGCGGCTGGTGCAGCGGATGTTTGAGACTTCCAAAAGCTCAAGCTGATGGCTCCCCTTCACGAGCAGTGGTGCACCCTGTTGCATATACATATATGTATGTATGTATGTATGTATGTATGTATGTACACTATACACTCTATACAGGGAGGAAGCACCTTAACGGATGTGATGTTTAAGGCACGGGGCAAAAAGTTCCTCGTATAAATAGGCAATGGTGGTTGCTCGGGTGGTCGTCCGTTTTTCAACGAGTAGATCTGTTTTTGACCCATATCTCAAACATTTCATGTCATTACAGAGCCGGGTGGTCCTGAAAAAATTAAATATCTCATCTTGAACTCTCTTGAACTCACATTCTATTATTTATTTTAAAGTACCGTTTCTTTCGATATAAACCAGTTCCTTTTTTTAATAATCATTGCATCCAACTTGTATTTCAAAAATCATTGTTTTTTATCCATGTTTATATGACAAAACCAACTTTCAACTCTGAAAACTTTTGTAAAGATCATGGAATAAGATTTTAAAGAGAGTTTCTGAGCGCAAGCACAGATGGAAAGCGTTTTTCTTTCTGAAAATATAAATGAAATCTAGTTTTTCTTCGTTCATATTTTTCTACCAATCATACAAAAAATGAACTATACTCGATAAATAAAGAAGGTAAGATTTCCCTAACTAACGTTGATTTTTATTGTATTATTACATTCTCATTGTGAATGAGAAGGTATTGGTTTTATGTGAAAATTGACTTTCGCGGATTTGCTGAAATCTTCACGTTTTGAGACCCCCTGAGTCAGAAAAAATGGTTTTTACGAAGGTGTCTGTCTGTCTGTAGTCTGT
>WSXT02069688.1:0-12352 GCA_011762715.2 Neuroterus valhalla | reverse complement strand
GCGCTCGGCTTCATACGTGCTTGATTCATTTTACAGTGTAGTACATACACAGAGTTGCAAATATTACAAAAATGCTGAAAACCTCTACTTCTATGAAGATTATTGAATTTTTTTTTTAAATTTTTGATGAAATTTTTTTTTTGCATTATGTTTACTCAAGGCTCGACTGGCCTCAAGAAACACATTCTTATTAAAATACTTGATATTTAGGTCTCGCATAGCTTAGCTAGCAACTTGAATTTTTTATTGTTTAAAGAGCGTTGTCACGATTAAAAAAAAAAAATCTGTCCAAACGCGAACTTTTCTATATTAACTCTAATGCATTGAATTTATATAATATTAATTTATATACCTCGTACCATGTCTTACATTATTCTTTGTGCGATCAAAGTTGGAATTTTCGAATTTTTGAGAAAATTTAAAAAGTTGTATTCACGATCTGGTAGGGCTCTCAAGAAAAAACATTCTTTCTCACTGACTTTCTTTACAATCTTGCGTTATTTGGCTAAAAATCCTCATTTGATTTTATATTTTTGAATTTTGAAAATGCCAAAACTCTGACAATTTTGTTCTCATCGAAGAAAAATCATAAGGATAAATTGTTTCACTTTTTACTTACTACAAAAATTCGTACTTGAAATTTTTGAGTCATGAGAAGAAAGTCCGAATAAATGTTCAAAATGCTCTTCGATTTTTCATCAAAAATAGCTGGTTAAGGAACTCGTCCTTTCTTTTCTGGTTTTCAAAAAGTGTGCCAAAGCACAATCCAATAAGTGCATTCTTTCGAAAGTCATCGAGTACACAGATTACAGACTACAGACAGACATCTTCGTAAAAACCATTTTTTCTGACTCAGGGGGTTTCAAAACGTGGAGATTTCATTATATCCGCGAATGTCAATTTTCGCATAAAACCAATACCTTCTCATGCAGAATGAGAATGTAAAAATGATTTCATCGCAAAACGATAATATGAAATAGGAATTTTTATACTGAATAAATAATGCAAATAACATGCATCTTTGTTCTAAACCAATGCATTTCTTTTTATTGACAATGATCTTCCTAACCAATATAGCCTTTTTTTTTCTTTCAGAAACAAGCGAGTGGCCGGTTTTTCGACTTTCCAGAAATTGCGGGAGTCCGTCCGATGGTAGGGAGGGTCATTCAAACACTCTTTTCTCTGATACCAGAAACACAACTGCAAAATCATTTCCGAATCTGTCAATATCTCCTGTTCGCTCTTTGAGGCTATTTCTAAAATGGGCCCAGCTGCGTTACTAATGCGCTCTATGCCTAGGGTCACCCACAAGCACCCCCTTACTGCAACCACCTCCTACAGAGGGAACCCCGTCCCCCCTCGCACCCTGTCATATACCCCATCTCCCCTCCCAGTTTTTGGAGAATTCCTTTCTTTCATCCTATGTTTGTATTCCTATCATCGCAACCAGCAACAACGACTTCATTGGATCAGCTGTTAAGATCTTTCGTGACGTATAATTCAAAAGTAAAGAGGATCACACTCATCTTGGGCAGAACCTGATGATATGACAACATGACCTCTATACTTTGAGCCAGGCCATCTCAAGAGTTGTTAACATTTCATCCTTTCTGCCGTCAAAGTATATGGCAAAGGTTTTTCAAGGTGTGCTCCATCTTTCAACTTGGTGCCTGATTTTACGGTCTCGCGCCTTAGCTTCCTTTTGGTCAATCACGAGAGGGTCAAAAGTTATATTTCGAGAGGTTTCCCTAAAAATTAAACCTGCCTTTTTTACAGACGTGCCTGCATATAGGACAGCAGCCCGTGAACTCACGCCATATCTGTGAGTGATTATTATTGTTGTTTCCGATAAATCAAGTTACGACTTCAATACCTCTGAGTGACTTCCAGTGAATCTGGTAAAGTACCAACACGGTCAACTACACCTCCAGTATCGGCATGAGCAATAGCACCATTTTCCATTCAAGAAGCGCCTCCTTCGTCACCTTCTCCATCAAAAGAAGTATAGTCAGTATCATTTTTGGGCAGACGATGAAGGAGGAGCTGCGAGCCCAATCCTTGCATTCACAAAAGGCAATATTATATAATTTTGGGGAATTTTTTTCAGAATGATGCAGTGATTTGTTCCTTCGTGTTATCTGATGTGGATTTGCCTCTCTGAACTGCTTCAAGGGTTATTTATTTTGAGGGCAAATCTAAGTAGTATGAGCTTTTTGACGCGTCTCTCTGAGACTGTCAGTATAGAAGGAGGTTCCCAAATAGCCATTAATTTCAGAGCTTCTTCATTCGCGATATCTTAAAATGAAGGTCCCACATTTTCAATCAAAATAAACATTATTATCGATTTAATAATTATCTTTAAATTGACTTGGTAAAGCGTATATGTTTTGGGCATCTGAACGATACTGCTTTCTGAATGGTGCGTTTTGCTTAGTCATTTCAAATATAATCAAGTATAAACTTTTGTTGTCTGGTTAAGAAAGTTTCTTTTGAGTCTAATAAAACACATATAATTAATAAACAAAAGTGTATAACTGATTCAATATATTGAAATTGACTTTATGCAATATGTATGTTTTGGACACCTGTATGATACTGCTGTCTGTATCGTAGATACGTTTTGAAACGGGTTTCGCAAATTTTTGTCACCTCCTGTACCTGAAAATCAAGAGGGAATTTATTTCTCCAAAACAGATAAATAAATTTAAATGTCTAATGGAAAAATGAAATGAATTGTCAGCCGGTCTGCCCAACACTGGGCTAACAACGTGACGAAAAATCAATACGACGCATGCGTAGCGAATCCTCAAGAATCGAGGGTGCACCACTCTTATCAGCCTATCCTCCCTACTCGTAAACCTTCAACTCTAGGCTTCTGACATTTGATATTATTGACTCCGATCGCAACCCCGCACATAAAAAAGCAGAACCAAGAGTAATCTTTACCCACATTTCGAGGCAACTGCAACAAAATTTACCCCATGCAGATAATATCTCAACCCTTTAATATGTCTATTAATTATTCTGCTTTTACCCACGTTGTAAGAGTAGCTTTTGATGTTCACCTTGAGGGTCGTTTGACAGCTCCTAAAAGTTACCATGACCATATTTCGTCTATTGAAGATAAAGACGAATTTATTCCATTTTTTTGTTCACCGTATTCATGAGATTTATGGAATATTTACATTATGCTCCCAATTTTACGGACGACTATCATTTTGAAGATCTGTCAACAATATTTTTTATGCGGCAGCTCTACACTGTATGACACTTGAACACAACTTAGGGTCATTTTCATCCATATATTATAGGTAGAAGCACAAAATTACAAGCAACAAAATGTATGGTTTCAATATGTACACTTGAGGCACATTGTAATTTTAGAAACCAAGGACTTTTTCTAAAAAGGAAGAAAAAATACGCATCTGAGGGATTTTTATGGACTCTCATCCTGTAAATGCCAAATTGCATCGATGCGGCGCGGCGTCCCGCATCCAACCCCTCCTTGTTAGTTTTTTCTGTGTGGGCACGAAACAAAATCTCTCAGGATTGATGGTAAATCCACCACTGGCTTCAGGGTGATCTAGATTTTTTAGTCGTGAAAATGAAACGTCACTAGAATAAACAAAGTGTTATATTTGCCCCGATTTGAGAGTAACCTTAACCCGCTACAAAACTTGACTTTTTTCAGTGCGTGTCGCTCATCGCGTGCGGCAATCACGACGAAATTGATGGAGAAGGTGAAATCTATTATCTATTAAAATAGACTTACTGCAACAAACGAGGACCGACATTACTACTTAATTCCCACTTTGACCCACGTCAACCCCGGTAATGCAAATCACGCATTTAGAAGAAAATATATATTCAAAAATAATATTGTTGATTGTTGTTGCGTTCATCGAAAAAACACTATTCATTTATTTAGACCTCTATAACTTTTAACTTATTAAGGATATTTCAATTTTATCTCCAAATTCTGGTGAAGGTTATCGTCCGATTCTGCAATCCGTTGAAACATTTCATGGAGGTTCAAAATTTTAAAAATGGTGATATTAGAAAAAAATAGTGTTGCTTTTTAAAAAACTACAAACAACATGTTATCACAAAAACTCAAGGCTGCTAAACAATAACGTTAAGAATCATCGACAGAACATTTGCGATACAGTTTTTAACTCAAAAATTTTATTTGTAATTAAAAATTCCTTCTTCAAATCTCCGACATTTCGGTAGCAGTGCGCACCATTTCCAAGGAGATTTAATATGAATGAAATAACATAACAGTTACAATAATGAAACTAATTATATTTAATGTGATACTATGATATACTAAAAAAAAAATAAATTCTTATTTTAATTACCTGAGTCGATGAGAATATATTTTTAAGAATGTGTCAAAAACATCACAAACGGTGAAATTGAACCTATTTTCAATAATATGTCACAGAGCGAGGTCAAGTTTTGAAAAATCGATGTCGTCAGAAGTTGAAAAATAATAATAGAAAATGATAATTGAAGTCTCAAAATATATTGGAGATGAATATATTAGATTTCTAATTAAAAATAAAATTTCTGAGTTAAAAATGTTTTTTGTCTCTGTTTTATTTTTTATTTTATGGTGACCGTAAGACGTAATAAATCCACCTACTATTTCAACGTCCCCTTATATTGCAAATAAAGATAAACTCGAGAAAAACAACCAGACACTTTTAAGTTTGTAATTTTTATATGCCTTTTTACTGCTGAGAAGTTAGACTCAAAAGTTTTATCGACATTGTCGTGAGATGGTACAAGTAGAACTTTGCTCTATTGAAGTTGCCAAGAGACAGAACGGAGAAAACCATGTGCGTTTGTTTTAAATCCGAGGAGTTTAGTTGTGATAACCGGTACGATTTGAGTTTAGAATTTTCTTTAATAAATAATTAATCAAAGGAATAAAGCGTTTTCATTTAGATCCGAAAGTCTAATGTATACAAAAAAAAATCTTATTTAAACCTTAAAAACCACCCTAATGATGATGAACGATTTTTCAGTTCTCATAAAATGGGCCAAAAAGCTTAAAAATTGCATATTTTTATTCACACTGAGAACCATTTATTATTATTCCCTCGCCTAATAGCAAGGATAGGGTAATAAATTCCGAAAAACATGTAAAACCTACTCCTGATAGTAAGTAATTGTTTAGAAATTAGGAAATCTTTTTTAAAAAACTGGAAGTTTGTACATTCTCGCTGATTTTATATCCTAAAGAACTCTTCAATTTTACTCCTAATTATTTTGGGGGTTAAAAGCCCAGAAAAACCTCTAAAGACCACCTCTAACGATGACCGATTTTTCAATAATTCCCTGAATATTATTGATGATGAGAAACCCTGGAAAACCAATTAAACACACATCCTACTAAGAAAGATTTTTCCCTCACAAAACTTGTAGAAACAGCCCCAAATATTAAACGATTTTTCAACAATCCGAAAACCGTCAAAAAAAAATTCAACCCTCTTTAATAATCACTTGACTGAAAGTGGGAATAAAATACTCAAACTCCAAAAAACCTTTAGGAACCACCTCCAATAGTAACAATTGTTCAATAACCAGAAAATCATTAAAGAAAGCTAGAATTTGGTGGATATTCCCAGATTTTTTGTCCTGAGAAACTTCTTCCAAAAATCTCTCGAATATTAACATGTTCAGAACTTGTTTGAAAAAAAAAGATCGATCGGCAAGAAAGTTTCTAATTTTTGATATTTATGCCATAAATTGATTTTGAAAGACAGGATGAGGAATAATTGAACACAAATGTGAATATAAGCGAGGCTGAATGAAGTGAAAAGGAAAGAGAAAATGAGAAATTTCTTAACACATCCAATTGTCTCTGTGGGATAGACTGTGGACTATATAGATATAGACTATAGAGGGTAGCGATTTGAGGGTGATTCCTTCAAGTTTCGTGAAACGAGGGTAGAATCTGACAGAAATCCGGGGAGTTCGTTGAAATTGGAAGCTGAATGAATATCAGCTAGTCTTTCCTGAAATTCTACAAAGAACCCTTTTCGCCTTTTATTGAATTGGATAACTTGGAATATTACCCAAATTCCTATACATTCAGAGCAATTTATAAGGATTTGATGAATTTTGAGGGATATTATTAGAATTTTAGGGATTTTAACATATTTCTAAAGATTTTAAAGGATTATAAGGACTTGAACATTTTTTAATAGATTTTAAGAGATACCGTGCGGTTTTCAACTAATTCAAACAAACTTATTCAATTGCGATGAATTTTAAGAGTTTTTAGGGGAATTCAAGTGATTCTCAAGGACTTCCAATGATAATAAATGATTTTCGAGAGTTTTGCGAAATTTCAATGAATGATGACAGCTTTCCAAAGACCTGGAAAAATCTCGCATGATTTTAAGGAAATGTGAAATAGTCCTGAGAATTTCAAAAACTTTCTTAGAATTTCTAAAGATGTTTGAGTTCCTGGGGGGATTTTGGAGGTCATCATAGGATTCATAAGCATTTCATAGGATTCAATAGGATTTGAGAAGATTTCCGAAGATCGCAAAAGATTTTCCGAAATTTCAAAAGATTGAAAAATATTTCATGGAATGTAAAGAGTTTATGAAGGATTCTTCGAGATTTTTAAGGCTGCAACAATCTTCGAAGAAATTTTGCTGTATGAAGAGGAATTTCGAAAGTTTTATCAAATTTTCAAGAGATTCTCAAGGACTTCCAAGGATGATGAATTATTCTGAAGAGTTTTACGAGATTTCAATGAATGATCAAGGGTTCCCGAAGGACCCGAAGATTTGTAAGAATCTTGAAGGATTCTAGCGTACTGTCATAGATTACTAATGTTATTTAGGGATTTCAAGATTTATCGAGAGACTTTCAAGGACTTTGGAGTTTTTCAAGACAATGTAAGAGATTCCTAAGGATTTCAAGAAATTTTACGGTATTTCTTAGGATTTTGGAATATTTTAAGGAATTTTGACTGTTGTTGAAGGATTTTTAAAGACTAGGAGGATTTGGAAGCATTTCACGAAAATTCAAAAGATTCAAGTGATTTTAAATGTTCTTAAATCAATCTTCAGGATTTCAAAAGATTCTGAAGGACTTTAAGAGACTGTGAGAATTTTGAAGAGAGTGTGGAAGATTTACTGGATTTTCTGAAGATCTGAGAGAATTGTACGGAATCTCGAGAAATTTTCAGAGCTCTAACAGGATTTCAAGGGATTCAGAATAATTTTCTTAGATTTTTTAGGGAATTTTTTTTTCAGTCAAATAGAATGGGATTTCCAAAACTGTGAAGAGATACATGGGATTTGAGATCGTAAGAGTTAACAATATGAAACAAAGATTTCAAAGGATTTCCAGAGATTTGAAAATCCCTTGAAATACTTTAGTTTCCTAAGAATTTGGAAAATCCTCATAATTCCGGGTTACTTTGGAATCTTGAGAAATATTTGAAAATTCTCCTACATTCCCTTGGAATTTTCCAAAATGCTGTGAAATATTTAAAAGTTACAGGAAATCTGCTGAAATCTTTGGAAATCACTTATGACCTTTGGAAATTCCTGAAAATAGTGAATCTTTTGATGTCATTTGGAATGCTTAAAAATTCTTTGAAATTTTAGAAAATTCTTTATAAACTCTCAAAAATCTTCAAAACCTCTTTAAATACTCCGAAATCTTCAGAATTTCCGGAAAATCTTCAGGGATCTTTAAGAAACACATAAAATCCTTCAAAATCCTTTGCAAGCTATAGAAAAATGTTCAAACCCCTTCAAATCCTGTAAAATCTCTCAACATTCATTGAAACCTTCCGAAATTATCTTGAAAATCTTCCATGATCCTTGGGGGTCCTTCGAAATCTATAGAAACTCATTAACATCTCTTGAAATTCATCAAAGTCGCGTTAATTACTCGAAATCTGTAAACCTTTCGGGGAAACCTTTTGAAATTTCCGGCATCCCTCTGAGAACCACAAAAACATATAAAATCTTTCAAAACGTTCCGAAAATACTTTAAAATCTTTGGGAAAATTTCCACAAAAAATTGTAAATCTACTGAAATCGGATGAAATTCATCGAAATCCTCTGAAATGTTCGGAGATGTTGCCAAATTTCTTCAAATCGTCAAAAATTTTCTGAAATTAAATAGAATTTTTTCTAAATCCTTTGAAATCCGTGAAAATCCATGAATTTTCATCATCTCATAAGATCCATCCTAAATATCGGTTATAATCCCGTAAAATCCTTTGGGATCTCTGGATATCCTTCACTGTTTTCAAAAATCGCTTGAAACCCTCTTAAATCCTTCGGGAAATTTCAGGAAAAATTGTGAAATTCCACCTAAAATAAAATGTATATTATAGGCGGCAAACACGCGATCCAAGTGACACGGTGACATGGAATCTCTGTAATTTACTATGTCTCGAACAATGTTAATACCACCAGGCACCATAATAGAGGAATGAGTAAAAGAAATGCAGAGTGAAAGTGTTTTTTTTTATGGTTATGGCGTGGTATAATGTTAGACATGTCTTAATTGGTCTAAAGTGTAGACCATTTTATAGTGCGTCTCTATTAGTCTTTTAATCAATTTACAACTGCTCTTTGGTCGTGGGAGTCATATTTTTTACGGAGTGCACATTAACGAATGAGAAGCTTAGATGAGATGAAACGGTCCCTCTAAAAGTTTAAATTCAATTTCATTTTCATGACCCAGAAGATATTCAATCTTCAAATCTTAAATGTATCAGAATAAATTCGAAATCAAAGTAGGCTTTTAAATATTTCTTTTGGATAATAAACACATTTATTGCAATTATCTATTAATTTTATTAAGGGACATAACACAAAATACCTTATCTTGCTCAGTTCAAATAACTCTATCAATTTCAGCATTTTCCTCGGCATTTCCAACTGGAAATTCGATAATAAAATAGCTCAAACATGAGCCATTCCAACATATTATTCATTTCCTTTGTTTAAATTATCGAGCACGCACGTTCATACACTTAGTTTATAAATTTCAAATACCAAATTGAATAACCTTAATCTATTAGGTATAACAACCACCTAGTGGAACAACTGCAGTTTATTCTTTTAATAACCTTAATTCTTCGTTCTTATCATTTTCAACTCAAGAAGACGAATTAAAAAAAATTGTTGAACTTCTAGCCAAATAATTGAATTTTTGATCCGAAAGGACTTATTCTTGACATAGTATTTCAATTTTTGAAGGAAAAACATGAATATACCAAAATAGTTGAATTTTCAACAAAAATAGTAGAATTTTCAAGACAACAAGACGACTTCTACAAAGTAGCTGAATTTTCATCAAAACAATTTAACTTCGAATAGATCAGTTTGCATTTCCAAATTAATAGCAGCATTTTTACATTCTCATCAGAAAAGGTATAAGATTTGTGTAAAATCCCCCCCCCCTCCCTCATTTTTTTCAAGTATCCACGTTTTCAGACCTCCTGAACCCAAAAAAATGGTTTTTACGAATGCGTCTGTCTGTATGTATGTCTGTGGGCGCGATAACTTTCGAAAAAACGAATCTTCTTTATTGGCCTTTGGTACACTCTTTCAGTGTCAAAAACTGAAGGTCAAGTTCGGACAGATACCTTCGTAAAAACAATTTTTCCTGACTCAAGGGATCTCAAAACGTGGAGATTTCATCAAATCCGCGAAATTAAATTTTCACATAAAACCAATACCTTCTCATTCAGAATGAGAATGTAAAAATTATTCTAAACCAAAAAATATTACTTTTCTACCATTGAAAATCATTTTTCAATCCTTGAAGAAAATTTTCTAATTTTCAATAAAATATTCAAACGTCCCATAAAATAGTTGAATTTTTAACACAGTATCTTATCAACCTGAATTTTTGACCTACAGAGAAAATTTTTTATTTAAAAAAAAACGTTTGAAATGGAAAAAGTCCGTATAACCAGAACGATAGATTTTCATAAAAAACATGAATTTTAAATCGAATAGGGTACATTTTCAACAACAGACATGAATTTTGTACCAAAAAGATGAATGCTGTATAAGAAAAAAGACGAATTTTAACAGAAAATATGACTCCTTGAAAAGAATGGATTGTCCATCGGTAATTTTAATTTTCAAGAAAAACAGTAAGATTTCCATCCAAATAGTTGCTTTTTCTACGAAAAAATTAGAGTTTCAACTGAATTGTTGAATTTTCGAGTTAAAGAGAGGAATTTTGTAAAAAACAGTTGATATCTCGATCAAGAGATATTTCAATTAAAAAAAAAACATTTGCATTCTACCAAAAAGAACAGATTTTGAACAAAATAGTTGAATTTCCAACGAAAAAGATGAAATTTCAACAAGAATGATGAATCTCAAGCAAATGAAAAAAGGATTTTCAGCAAGAGTGTTCATTATTCAACCAAATAGTCGAATTCTTAATCGGTAAGGTAATTTTTTTGCCCAGAAAGATTATCTACGGCCAAAATAAGGAGAATTTGCAAACAAAATACGTAAATTTTCCACCGAATACGGAACAGCTGAATTTTTGTTTGAAAACTTAACTCTAAGCCAAAAATGAAACAAATTTCTAAAAAGTTGTTAAATTAGAACGGAAGAGATGAATCTTTTGCCAAAGAAATGCCTTATAACCAAAATATTTTACATTCAACCAAGTGGTTGAATTTTCGACAACCATAAAATGAGTTAGCATTTCAAAAAATAATCAAAATTTCAACCGAACGAGATGAATTTCGAACGTAAATTATGAAAATAAAATTTTTAATACAAAAAAAAATCGGAGGAAAAATAGCTAGAATACGAAAAAAAGGAGAATTTTCTCGAAAACAGAAGGAAAGAGGCGAATCTTAAACAGAATAATAAAAATGAGTAGAATAAGAGGAAGGGATATAAACTAACCAATATGAAAGTACGTAATAATTCTGAAAGTTATCATCGAACAGGGCCATCTTCATTTTGTTCAATGTAAATTTAAAAAATTTAAATTCAAATTGTAAATTTTGTTATAATTCATAATCACAAAACGTAATGAGCGTTAGCTAAGTTCGTAACGTTACTCTTCCTGGCATACACATAATTCAAAGAATTATTTAAAAAATTGTGCGTATGGAATACAGGCGCACCTGAAGTGCAACTTCAGCAAACATGCAGACTTCACACTACTGAGCTGAATCTCATTCTTCTATTTACAAGTTTCACTTCAAACTTGCGTATTCCACAAAAAGTGAATACATTTTTGAGAAGGCATGCAAGTTGGAAGTGAAACCTGCAGGGAAGAGAATACGAAAAGGAAAGAGAAAGGTAAATCGCAGGGCAGTTGGGTAACTAGTAGAAGTGAAATGAATATTCAGCACAACAGTGTGAAGTTTGCAACGTTTCTTCAATATTGAGGTTTCACTTCAGACGCGCGTGTTATTCACAAGCACATTTCTTTCCCAAATCAAAAGCATGTAACGATCGGGGCATCTGCGTCTTAAGATCATGCAAACGGTCCTTAGTCTCTCTTATTCAATTATCCCAACTTTTTAAACTCAATATCTCATTTTTTTCTGGAGGTAATTCACAGAAAATTATGGTGAAATAATAAAAAAGTATGTTTGACATGGCCTTGTGTTATGAATAATGTTTTAATGCCCTAATTGAATTATTTAAAAATATGTTTTCATGTTCCAACAATGTGCGTTGTTGTGACAGGCTTTTCTCCCCTCTGAAGGCCAAACCTTTCGATGGATTTTTATCTCCCCTAGCTCCATCTTTTACTTTATTCAAACAAAAATATCAAATTTTTCGATTGAAAACGACAATATTCATGTTTGACACGCAAACCCTCGTTTCTTGTTCGAAACATTATATGGGGAAGAGATCCACATTTTGGGAGGAGTCAATTCAATCATATTAAATTGATTATAAACATCTGTTAAGGCAATGAACATAAGTTTATACCTAATAGTTAATTCAACATGATTGGAATCATTCTTTCTATAACGCAAATCCCTCCCTTATTTTGAGGAGAGATCTACGTTTTGGAAAAAGTCAATTTCATCATATTAAATTAGGAATGAACATTTCTTCAACCATTAGGACCAAATTTACGCTTAACTTAATATAATAAAAATTACTCCTATAAAAACGCAAATTCAAATAAATTTAATGAATATAATTTGTTCAAATAATTTACAAAGATGAAAAGAGGTGTTTCGGGTTTCGATTGTGTACAAAACTACCAATTTTTCCGACGTTTCGCGAGCAAAGAGGCGCTGCTGTATCAAAACAAAACATGGCTGCCTATGGGGAACGGCATGCATGTGATTAGCATTAGTCTT
>WSXT02069666.1:0-12353 GCA_011762715.2 Neuroterus valhalla | reverse complement strand
GACGGAGTGAGGTACCGCGCTCGACACCACTAGATACATTAAATTTTTTCGGATAGTAGTAATAAAATCACCATTTTGAAATAAATAGTTTTCGATCGGAAATTTGACGAAGAATACGATAAAAATACTAAGAACTTAATTCATTGGAGTCAAACAAGCTCAAAATCAAATTTAAAATTTTAATTGTTAATAACGATTTCAATTCGTTCATAATATTTTTGGGATGATCATTTTATTAAAGCTCGTTCTTTTATCTCTCAAACAAAAAGAAGAAAAGGTCTCTAGCTCAAATAGAACAGGAGTTATGCATTTTTTAGAAATAGCCTTCTCTCAAGTTCTCAATTTTTGAACCCTTCCTATTTCTCGAAAATTTGGAAAATAAAAAAAATCCCCAAATACGTATCTTCTCTTTTCTGATAAAGAACCCGTAGAGAAAGTATTAGCTCAATCAAAAATGGGTCGGTCAAATCTCTGTTCGGTTTGTAAAAGAATGTCCCATATATATTTTTCCAGAGAGGTAATACTTGAAACATTGTATCATTTTTTTCATTCTGCGGAACCATTCAAAATCCTTGAAATCGCCTAAAGTCTTTGGAATTCCATAAGAATGATTCATCAACCTTTGCAAATCTCTTAAAATCCCTTTTAATGTAACAAATGAGCTGCGGATTCGATCTGAGTTGTTTCAACTCTGCTTGTATCTTGAAACATATTGCTGCTCATTCTACGAGGGATTATCTTTATGCGACCCATTGTAGTGTGCCCTTGAATATAATCCTTCCTTACAAAAACTTTTCTTGGCAAAAAAGCGAGCACTGCCGTAGTTAGGTGTTTCTTGAAGTAGCAGCATAGAGCTATAGACGGAGACGTCAGTAACATTGAGCATGCATAGATAGTGTAACGCAGTTTCCCTTCGGAACCATGTTCAGGGGGACCTATATGGTAGAAAAATGCAGGGTGCCGGCTTCTGACAGTTTGCGTTTCCCAGGTTTATTTGAATCTTTCTGCTAAAATTAAATATGTTTTCCTTTGTTCAGTGTAATTGAACAAATCCTAACTGATCTAAGTGAAAAGCACCGTAAAAAACTCATATAATCCCTTAACAACAACCCTGAAGTATCAATTTTTCCCAGAGTGGAATGTGTACGATACACGTTTTGTGAAGATTTGGACTGTCAACGGAGGGTTAACTTATATGTAGGCGAGAGTCGGCTATGGAGGCGATACGGGGCATAGCGGTTGTTGCGAATAACCGCTATGCCCCGTACCGCCACCAAAGCCGACTCTCCGCTACTCGTGTTTTGTTATGTGGGTTTATTTATACATTCAGCAACTGAGCAACCACAAAGAGGAATACAGAATAGAGAGTTTTTTTTTACAATAACAGTGTCCTGATGTACAGTTCTTTTTACATGTGCCCGGTCAAATCAAATCATCAGGAGCGTATTGTATATTATATTATTCTAATAATTCGAGGACATTCCACCAGATCTTAGTAAAGCTTCAATATGCGATTTCTTGAATAAGTGAAGATTTGTTTGCCTTCCCTAATAAGCCACTATTGATGGCAAGCGGTTGAAGATATGGCATTAACCTATATGTTGCAAGAGTTTGAAGGAAACATCGGCGTTCTTTTGCAAGCATAATAATTCGTTAGGCACTAGCTATATCCTTAAGATCCGCATTCTTATTCGTGGTAATTCTTCTGTGACCTTCAGATATAATTGACGAAACGAAATTTTTTAAC
Source organism: Neuroterus valhalla (assembly GCA_011762715.2). NCBI lineage: Eukaryota > Metazoa > Arthropoda > Insecta > Hymenoptera > Cynipidae > Neuroterus > Neuroterus valhalla. The sequence goes on along the minus strand of WSXT02069666.1, from coordinate 10,606 downwards.
GATACCTTGGTTATTTCATCGAAAACTCCTTTGTTCTCTTGTACAAGACGTTCTTGTACAAAATCTTTCAATAGTTTTCTCCATTTTCTTTTGATGAAAAAAGGGGACTGGAAACTTCAGGTGAAACTAGTGATTCATCTCTGTGTTTCGCAGCCTGGTCCCATTATCTTCAGGTATTACAAACGGATGTTCACGAGAAAAAATACCCCCTATCGGAATGCATTGATCCTTATGATCCTTTTTTATGCTACTAGGGCTCCATTTGTTATGGCTGCCAGAGTCACCTGTGGGATCATTATCAAGGTTGCAAAACTTCAAAAGAGCGTCGTTATACCCTAGCTCCTGTGAATACAATAAGATCCATTGCTATATTGCTCCTTCCCTTCGAGTAACCCTATAACTCCACCACACACTGCCGAGGACCTTATTCACGACAGTTCAAGGGCTTGATTGCACGAAACTGAATTGAAAATACCTGGCTTCCGCTTAACTGAAAGCATCCCCCGTTTCAAGTCCTCTTTAGAACATTCTGGTACGTGTATCATATCTTGCAGATACAATGTCACTCCTTTAGCGTATTTGTAATTCCAACCGTTCCGCAATAGTTGTTGTAAAACTTGAAGTTTTCATTTTCTTCGCTCCGGTCAATTACAAAGTTTTCAAAATGCTGTAAAAAAAGTTCCAGTTGCTGTTCACAGTTCTCGTACGCTAGGAAAAATTCTTCTTGTTTTCTATCCACAAAGTTATCTCTCCAACTATTAACCTCTTCACCAGCTTTTAAAAGATGAAGCCCACATTGTCCGTCAGTACGGAGAAGTTCTTGTAACTGAAGAGTTCCTAGAGCCTCGTACATAGGCTCGTGTGCTCTCACTCCACGATTATATATTTTTTTCATCAAGAATAGCCTACAAGAAATAGAAACAATTTTATTCTCATACGCTGATAAAAAAATTCCTTCCCAGCATTGTATTCACAAAAGAAGCTTATTGAATTCCGTGGTTAGCATCTGAATGGTTTTCGGAATTCGATATATAGTCATATCTGCAGTTGAGCCACAACATTGCTTTTCGATTTTATTGCGAATCACCACGAAATTTTTCATTGCTGTATAAACGGTATCTCTGGCAACTGGTGGATGGAAAATCATTGAACAAAGAATGACGTTTGACACCAAGTTATTATCCTGTGTTGACATTTTCTGAAATGGTTTCCATCCAGGAATGGCCTGATCGTCACGGTATATTTTTCCATCGGTAAGTTCGAAACACCTTTTTCTAAGTATCCATATAATTCCTGCACTACAGCTGTCATTAGTAGTATTTTCACAAGGGCTGTCAAACTTACGAACTCTCCAACTGTTCCTGTTTTTCTGTGAGGAATCGAAAACTTTGTATTAATTGACACGGCAGTTTTCCGGCTGACAATTTCTGTGCTTCAGGAGGAGAAGGACAACGAGGCGCCGTGGTTAACACACCATGTTCTTGGTATAAAACCATCGCTGTTGATGAGTTTATCCTCTTCCACCTAGAGTCTCTTCAAGAAAATCGTTATTATCTATCGCGCTGTGTAAGAAAAGGTATCTCATTGCCATGTAGCTCAATGAGTAGCCAAGTCGATTTATTACTGTTATTAACAGACGCGATCGAATAATATTTTGAGCAGCTTAAGCCATAGATATACGTTTGGATGTATTTTTACCCGTTATAGAATAGTTAAAATCCATGAAGAAGGATTTAGCTTTCCTCAGAGTATCTCTTTTTATGGGACGTAGAGCACAACATAGGCAACATAAATGTAGCCCAGCAGGGAGGTAGTTCAAGGTTTTTAAATTCAAACCAATGATTGTGTCATCGCACAGACAGCTATCGAGGCAGAAATCGTAGTCAATAATTTCCTTTTGCAAATGCTGCACTGTACATTTCACAGATTCGTTAAAATTGTCGATCTCGCGAACTCTTTCAACAACCTGTATCAGTAGAATGGAAGCTTTTATGACAATTGATAAGTGTCATGCGACAAAATAAGACTTCCGCCATATTTTTTTACAAGTAACTTCTTTAGGCAACGATTTTTTATTTGCACCCCTTGAATTTCGGTTAGCTTAGAAAGCCTTTTCGATGAATAAATGACTTCAAAAGTTTCAAGATTAATTTCCTCGTGAATTTCTGTATCTAACCATTTAGAAGCTTTCTCCAAAACATCATTTGGAACAGCAGAAAAAGGTCGCCCTCTGGTGTTCAGAGAAGATCTTTGGGGATGAGGACGAGAGTAGTTTATAAAACACCATCTATGACATCGAACTTCCAAAGCAAAGATGCCTTCAACCATGTTGCAAACTCCGAATCGTGTAAAAACTGTATCTTGTTTCATCTTTGCTGCACCAAGAAATTTTATGGCGAATCCTTTCTCAGAGCTGATAAATAACTGTTTGGAGCCTTTTTTAAAATTTGGTTGAGAATTATGCATATAATTTTCCTTTTTTTCTCTGAATTAGTTTTTCTATATGATTTTTTCCTTATTTCAGCAGATAAACCTTTTCCCATAATTATTTTTGATTATATTATAGTCGGTTTAATTCAACGGAAAAGAATTTATCTCTTATAGGTATATTCTGGGGTCAGTATGTTTGGCTATGGTGTGGCTATGTGGTGACGAAATTGTTTATTGTTTATGTCACTGGAGTAGGACCGAGCAGGATATTTGATAATCGAAAGATATTCTTCAGAATATTTTACATAAGAATTACGTTCCATCTGAGTACTCTTGAATAATACCCAAAGATGGCCCCTGACATTCATTAGCGTTGAAAAAGGATCCTTGTTAGGGGCCTCATCAATCTTTGTTCAGTGACCCTCAAGAATCTTTCGCAATCAAACTGTGCATATTTCACTGTTTTTCTGTATTTCACCGCATGTATTCAGCGCGCTGGAGATCCTGTGAGATCCTCTAAGGATAAACAATATTTATGCATCTAACATTCTAAGAAACGTATGTTTCTTTCCTATTTCACACGACTGTGCTTTGCAAATTCTAATCGTGAGTCCAGATCTTTACGAAATGTGTATTGTACACATTCCGCTCTGGGAATAATTGATACTTCAGGGTTGTTGTAAAGGGATTATATGAGCTTTTACGGTATTCTTCACTAAGATTAGTTAGAATTTGTTCAATCGCATATGAATAAAGGAAGACATATATAATTCTAGTAGAAGCTTTCAAATGAACGGATTAATTCCCAAGAGATAACGCCGTCCCGTGCACTCACCCCCTAGCCCCACCCCCGGGTAAACGCACACTATCAGAAGCCGGAACCCTGCATTTTCATATAATATAGGATCCCAAACATGATTCTGAAGAGAAACTGCGTTACACTATTTATGCATGCTCAATGTTTCCGACATACTGCACTAGTAAAAGTTTTCGGTCTTTGCTAGATATGAATTCCTAATGAACTTTTAAGAGCATGTTTTTGCTTCAGCCGTACTTCAGTATCTCGCAATCTCTACTGGGAACCACTTTTCGATGGCATTCTTAGCTGATGTAAGAAAAGCACCGCAGTATGGTTCCAGTCCGTTTAGTGCTTTTGTGTACTTTCTCTTAGCAAGCATATCAGCTTTCTCATTTCCTTCAATGTTCTCATGTCCCGAGACCTAGATTAGATTGACTCAGTTCCTTTTTGAAACTCCGAGAACTTTTTGGCAGCAGCTCCAAGCGAGTCTACATGTAATCGCCCTTGAACCAAGGGCCGTTTGAACAGTCTGATCATCATAGTATATAGAAATGTTGTGACTGACAAACCCTTGTCCGAGAAAAGAGAGCCAACAAGAAAAAGGTCCTAGATCCTCTTGTTAGAGGACCGAAGGGAAGGAAGAAAGTCCCAGATCCTTCCAGCAGAGGACCGAGAAAGTAATATACGAAAAAAGTCCCAAATCCTCCTGACAGAGGATCGAGCAGGTAGGAGAACAAGAAAAAGGAACAAGCAAAGCAACAAAAAATAGCAATTTATTCTCAATTCGATGCCAACTCGTGATACAATGAACTTGTGAAAGTCGGAGAGCCACGTTCGCGGTAGGTGACCGGATCAGTACTGACTGTGAGCTTACGCGAAGGGACTGCCTCAGCCGGCTGGAAGCAGTGCTACGGCGTGTGCTTGAACTGATTGACCTATCGATGCATCGATTCATCGAAGGTCGCGGCTGGCGCGCGAAGATTCAAATGCTCTTAAGATTACCGAACTAAGGAACGGGTAAACATCATAGGTAAAATAAAGCGGTGTGGAGTTGGCTTTTTTTGTATAGCTGAGAGCTGTTATTTTGAGGAGTTTATTAGAAAATGATTCCAGAGAAATTGAATTTTGTAACATCGGACTTTTTTCTCTCATCCCGCTAGGTGAGATAAGTCTAAAAAAAGCGAGCCATTTTACGCAGGCGCTGAGGTACCGGGTATAGCGTGCGCCATTGAGTACTACGAGCTATCAGCGATGCACGCAACTTTCAAACGCTATGATGAATGAACAATTGTTCTTACAAAATGAAGTTTCAAACGAAAACTGAAGGATATATTCGATCTAGAAAAAAATTCAACCGTCTTTCTATTTTTGTGATCAATTTTGAAACAACAGTAAGCAAAATGCGAGAGAACATCCGATATAATAATTTGCAGAACTCATTTTTCTCAGAAAAAATGGTATCAACTGTTTTCTTGATTGAATTAAAAATACGACTGTTACAGGCGATACGAGAAACCACCCCTAATTCAAGATGGCAGACAACCTGCAAATGGTTGATTATGGAAAACTTGGACTAAGGCTTCCTATATGGTACCCTAGAGGAAGCGAAAGAAATTTTTCTTACCCAACGAATTGGAATAATACATGTAGGACTCCGACTCAATATACTATACTACATACCATCTCTTGAATGAATTCTTTATGCCCCCGTTGCAGTCCTCTGCTTGGTTAGAAGCTGCAGCGATGGCATGTTCAAGATCAGAGGTGTCCAACGCGTGAGCAACGGTGGGAATAACTGTTACTCGTCAATCCCCTCTCTTGCCACCTTTGATGCGTTCATGCGTTGAGCAGGATGTGGAAAGGGGTCCTCAGTGACCGGGCTGTGTGAACATCGTGCGCAAGTAGGCGTCGTCAGGCGTAGTCAGGCGTAGTCAAGCGAAGCCTGTGGCAAAACGAGAAGAGAATTCTCGATGAAGCGCTCGGGGAAGGGGAAGATTAAGATTGGTTTCCAATGGTTTGTGGAACATTGGGCATCTTTCTCTTTATCTCTTCATCTTCACTCCTACATTGTATCCGTGGAGTGATGATTGACGTTTTCTTCTAATAACTTGGTTTATCCCAAACTTTCGTCAACACTCTGTGATGGTCAAAACGGAACTGAGAGGCATTAATCCGACCCATCATCTACCTATCTATTCTAACACTGAATCGAAGAGTCAGAATGCAATTTCAATATGATAGAAATACAAAATTTTGTCGAATTCAATCAGTTTCACAGATGAGGATTACAGGACAAGGAGGAACATAAACTTTCACGTTACTCCTGAGTTTCATGATCTGTCTGAAATAATGCAAACCTTCGAGGGAGTACCTATGGGTCATCAATTGTTTATTTCATTAGGCAGCAAGATCTTTGGCTGTTCCGAATCGAAGTTCGTATCCAACGATTGATAGAAGAAAAAATGTATATGCTGTAATGTAGGATTTTGCCACTTATACAATAAAACCTTTTTTTTCATTCGATAAGGCAATTGATTATGGTAGAACGACAAGCTTTTCTTGGAACTTGAACTAAGAGTCAAAACTTTGACAGTTGCCTCCGAGCAACTGTGATTGATGTGTAAATAAAGTGTGTTAAAGGAAACCAATCAATCAGGTCGAGTCATCCACTTAAATGTTAAATTCAATAAATCAATTAAAATCAATCATAAAAAAAGATAAGAAAGTCTGACTAAGGATCGAAAGCGCATCTTTTTAGTTTCATCACACCTAATAATGACACTTTTCTATGATTTTCCTTTGTTCTACTATACCACACGAGCTATCTGGTTCAAAACTCAAAAACCGACATCAGGAGAACTCTGATTGATGCATGGATGAGACTCATGTGTAGTCGAGAACATTCAGAGATGAAGACTCGAACATAGACGCGGCAGCGTATCCAGGGTACCGCCGGGCATCCAAACCAACCGCACATGCTTGCGAACGCGGCAAGGTGTCAGTTGCCATCGACACGGCAACAGACCACGCTACATTCCACCTCTACTGGCGCATCATACTGCATCGCCACGTGCAACGGAGGTTACCGCGCCTGACCATGAACTACGTTCCGCTTGATTGTTGAGCAAGGTGAAATCGGTCATCTGCGCAGGACACAACACGTTCTCCCTAGTCCGTGAAGTTGAACATCTTCATCTTCACGGACACTTTTAGTTCATCTCTCAGAGGAGCGAGATAAAAAGATTTCTCAGTCCCGAAAAGGGAACATCAAGGAAAACCCCGAAGAGGAAACTATTTAAAAATTCCGATTGGCCGAGGATCTCTTCGGGGACGAAGGGTGATTGCAGTCCTTTTATAATCTGCCGTCTTGCTCGACTCTTTTGCCTTGATAAATGATTTCTGTGTTTGTTATGTGAATATTACGAGACGGCTATAATAGGCGATTAAAATAGACGTCAGCAGTGGCTGACCCTTGTCTAAACGCGTCCGGGTCTCAGTTCATCGTTGTCATTTTGCTTGAGCTTCAATCGAGGATTTGTTAATGTGTAACGTCAGTGCTATAAACGACAAGTGGAAATTCTACCACGCGGACAATTAAGATGACCGGCGTCCGATCCGCAGAATTTCCACTTGTACGGTGGATTGTTCTTGAACGCAATAGTGGCGGGAAATTATCGAAAAATTGAAGAAGACAGCATTGAATTTCACGTGTTTTGTAGTAAATATTCAGTTTATCTGTCGCGTGTTTTGCGGGTAACAAGAATGTTCGATTGGAACCAAGCTGGAAATTCTACCACGTGGTTCATAAAGATGGCTGACGTTCGCACGTAGAATTTCTGCTGAGTCGAAAATGGTCACAGACGTGACATCTGAGAATTCTACCACGCGGAACATCACAATCTCCGACGTTACGCAGGTGGAATTCTCCCTACATCTAATTGAGCGTGATTCTAACTAATTATTTTCAAACATCTAATTTTACTATCAACGATTTCCAGAAGTTCAGTGTTTCTCTGACTCCATACGCAGCGTCACCGTGGTTGCTATGGATACCGCGCGGGCATATAAGATGGCTGGCTCTTGGAGAAGAGTCCGTGTTTATTTGTAGCGATTTAGTTCAGACTTGACGTTGCTTATTCGGTATTCTGTCACTCGAAGTTTTGTGTTTTTTTATATCAATAAATACGGGTCTCGAATGTAAATTCGCCAATAAACTGGAATGTCACATTATTTTCCTGATCTGGCGTTCATGACGTCACTCCTTATCTCTCTCCTCGCCGATTTCATACTTTGATGAGGATTCTAGAATTTAAAGCGGCATCACTTACCATCGCTGCTATGGTTACGTCATGCACAGTCGTAGAAATTCAAGCTAAGATTCATTTATAAATTCTTTTTGCTATTTTTTCTCGTTTCTCTTCAACAATAAACTATCTGGCGCTCAAAAATCTGAGTAAATTAACCTAATCATTTCTCTGTTCAGAAATAAAATTGAATAACCAAAACCTAACTTACCCACATATTAACGGGTTATAATTGATAGACAAAATGTGGCCCTGAAAGTGCTTCACTTCGATTTGTATTGCTCCTATGTGATTAACTGTGACCCTGACCTGCGAAATGCTTAGAGGAAGATAGTCGATTCTTGAGAACGAAGTGTGCCGAATTAGCTGGAGCTACAGATTCTTGCCAAAAGTCCCCATCAATCACGTGGAATGCAACATCGTGCTTCAAAACAAATAGAAGCGAACTATGTTTGTGATTGAATTTTCGGCCAAGTCCGACTTAAACATCATAAGCAAGGAGACTGTTGAATGAAAGGAGTCAGAAGGTCCTGAAGAGCAACTACAGCGACTCTGCCAAGGATGTTAAAATTGGAGTTTCGTTATCTTGAGCCAAACTTGGTTTTCAATATCTTCATCAACAATATTATCACCGTCATCATCATCTTAAACATCATCTCCGAAAACTTTTTCAATAATAAGATCTATGATTATTCCCTTTCGTTGTGATTGTCCGAGTTATGGACTGTAACTCTTTTGCTGCCCGCTCGCCCTTATTATGCATCACGTGATGTATGCATATTCCCTAATTGAATTATGTTCCTCAAGCTTTTGCGTTAATTTACAACTTGTACTAAAGATTAGTTTAGAAAAACAAATATCACGCAGAACAGGCGTGAGAACAGTGGCCGTGAGGCCTAGGCAGGTGCAGACGTAAAGTACCTAGTCATCACTTGTCATTTTTAAGGAAGTTATACTCCCAAACATTTTGAAGAATCCTCGATTCCACAGATTATTTATATAAAATAAATTGGAAGAAGATCAGATCACTAATCCCCATTTGACCCCTGAATGGTCCTTAACTTGTTGAAATTTGTATGCCTATAGAACATTTTTTCGTCGAATGAGAAAATAAATTATTGATACTATATGTTCGTAATATTTGTCTTTGATAGTCTAGATATTCTTGGTAATCTGAATAATAAGGTTTTTTTCTATCTTGTAGTCACTCTTATGATTTATAACCTAAATGAAATCCACGAAAGAAAATAATTTACAGCACAGGATTAGGCTTATTATCCACATGCATGCACAGCTTTATATTTAAGCGACATCTAGACAGTTCTCAGTCAGTCAGTGAATTGTAAGAAAAAGAATTTTATTTTCAATAGAGAAAATGAGGACCACAATTTGCAGTTTCTTCTTCATCTCCTTTGTTCTCCATTTTATCCGTATGTAATGAATGATTTCAAACCTGAAAAATGTTTTTTCTTGTAATGCTAATTTCTTCTTCACAGAATTGAGTTCACAGTCGGGTCCTCAAAAAAAAGTTCAAGAAGAGAATGTACGGGCACGTATAAGTTCTCCGACGCTGGGTTTACATTCGATCCTTCCAAAAGATAATGAAGATGAATATGTTCAAGTAAATTCTCCTACTGTGAATCTTCCAAGAAATTTTGAAAAAGAATATGTACAGGTAGCTCCACACTTACCAGAGAAGGAAGACATCAACAGCCGAAATGTATTCTATGGTAAATTTCCAGAAATTATGGAAGATCATTTTCCCCCTCAACATCCATCAGGGAATCGAGGTGCTGGCCAACCATCTGGATCAGGATCCAAATCTGGACAGAAGCTACCCACAAACTTAATCCAATGATTGAATGAATCGTTTTACAATTTACTGAAAACAATCCATAAAAGAAAAAAATATTGATTGGGAATTGCGTTTTCTCATTTTCGAGCGAACCCTTAGATCCTTATAATTGTGAGACATTGAACGAATTTATGAGACGAGGAATATCTACTGTTTGAAGTATTCTGTGACGTATTCACAAGAAATCAGATGAGGGAGTTTCCAAAAATTGTTCGAAACTTAGTGTTTCGAAAAATTGTTGCTTCTTACAAACTAGGTTTTCAAAAATAGAAAAAATCTGAAAAGATATTCATTATAGATAGTTTATTATTACAATTGAATCCTTGAATTGAAATCAACAAATTCAACTTTGAATGTTGATTTCAAAGTGAATGTACTTTTGAATGAAAACATATTCATTTCACTTTCACTCGCATGATAGTATTTAAAAATTAGTTCGATGCTGGAATTTTTCGATTTTTTACAGAATTCTTACAGCCCTCCTTTATAAGAATGATTCATCAAGATCTAAAAGAAATTCTCGGATAAAATTCCGAAAAGCGCTTACCTCCGATCAAACCTAAACTTCATATACCTATGTATTTCAACGCACTGATCACGAATATAATAGTGAAAAAACCCGAAATTTGATTTTCATGGTGAAAACCATGAAAAACCCATCAAAATCATGTTTCTTTGCAGTTATCTCAGTCAATAGTGAAAATATGTAAAAAATCTCCAATTGAAAAATGTAGAACCTTTGAAAATACAAATTTTATGTTGATTATGCTTTTACTCAACGACTGATGGTTTCGACAGAATATACGACAAAAATGAAAAATCACAGATTTACTGCAAAATCTGCAGCGATGCGACATATGGAAAATTCCTGGAAGACTGGATGGACGTTAAAAATTGAAAATCGCAGAAATAATGAACCTAAAAAATTCTATCACCAGTCAGACGTGTGTCTCCTCCCCCTCCCCTTGCGAGACTTGGGAAAAGCTGGTGTTGTGTGACTTACATTATTCCTACAACCACTCATAGTGCTGCCTTCACGCCCCCCATGAGACTTGAGAAATGGGGAAGATGTGTGACCTCCAATATTTCTGAAACCAGTCATAGGGTTGCTTTCATGCCCCCCTACCCCCCCTACACAAGACTTGGGGAATAGGGAAGGTGTTTTACCTTCAATTTTTCCAAAACCAGTCATAGGGCTGCCTGCACGCCCCCCCCCCC
>WSXT02069655.1:0-12354 GCA_011762715.2 Neuroterus valhalla | reverse complement strand
TCTTTATTCACGTTTCACTTCACTCCATTTCGAATGATGATTTGTATCACTAGTCTTAAATATTTTTGAATAAACCATTAGTTTGATTGAATATCATCCCTTTTTATTGAACTATATATGAACCTCAACACATGCATGTTTGAATTTCTTTGGGCGTGCAGTCACTATCTCTGATTTCTTATTTTAAAGGGGCTAAAAGTGAACATATTTGAAGAGAGTATAATTTCAAGGAATTACTGATTAAAACTGTGTGTATATCATTTTGGATTCGGAGCGTTATAAATCAAATTATTTCATATTTTAATTCTAGAATTGAAGACTTTTCCACGTGAAGTGGGTTCAAATTAGAAAAAATTTTAATTGAAGGAATTGTCCTAAAAATTCATCAAAATTTAAAAATTTTGAATAAACCATGGAATTATGAAGTTTTTAATTATCTTAAATTAGGAACTTCTCATATCCCATCATTTGATATCAAAAAAAATTTTAATGAAGAAAATTTCAAATTAGAAGACAATGAATTAGAATGATTCTCGAATGAAAAACGTTCAAAATTGAATCATTCTAAAATTGCAAATGAAATAATAGGACAATTGCAAATTGGATAATTTTCCAATGTTATCATTTATGACCAAAAGCGTTGGAAATTAAGTGATTGGGCATTGAAAGTGTACTTTTCCGAATGAAAAGCCCTTAAAATTAGAATGATAAAACATTAAAAATAATAATAATTAAACAATTTAATAATTGTTCAATTTTCAATCCAAAAAGACGATTTTCAATCCCAAGAATAAGTATAAATTTTAATTTAAAAATATCCATTCCATCCAAATAGTTGAATTCTCAACAAAACAAAAGTTAATTATCTTCTGGATGTTGTCTAATAAGTTTTTTTCTGATTTTCCAGTTTTTCGGCTTCTGCGCAACAGGGACATACATATACGACACATATTTAAAACTCCAAGGAGTTAGAACTGGAGCCTCTGCTCAGGGTCAACATTCATCCTCAAAGCCCGTTTCTACAGTTGCTAGTCCAGCTTACTAATCCCAGTTCTTCATCTTCAGAGCGACATTATTCATCAACAATTTCTTCAGACCAGTTCCTGCTTTAAAGCTTAATTTAGAGTTAAAGATGATAAATGATTAAAAGATGACTGATGTGAATGCATTTCACAAACGTGGATACAACTTTTAATCAGAAGAGGAAATTGGAATCCACATAAATAGTCTCGTAGCGCGTCATCCTAATAAATGGAAGAAGATGATTTTGATTCGAAAATGGAAAATTAAAAAACAATGTGTTCGAAGCCAACGAAAAATTGTATGTAGCACTCTTACATAGTCCAAAGTATCTACAGAGTTTTTAATTAAGTGATTTCTTCAGAGCTCAAAGAAAGGGCGTGACTTCCTTTCCAGGTTTTTCTCGTTAATCTCTTGATAATCTAGTTTAAAATTATCTCAACTAGGCTGGACACTAAAAACTCTCAGCAGAAAGTTCCAATGCAAAGTTTTTGAGTTAGTGGAATTTTTGAAGCTATAGCATTTTTAGCTGTATCCACAATAATAAATCATAGATGATCAAATTCTTTATTTACAATTTGAAAATATTCTTTTAAATTTCAAGAACTGCATCTTATTTCTTCCTTTTTTGGTAAAAAACATTAATTTTCTACTAAATGGTTGAACTTTTGAACTAAAAGTGATAAACTTCTATTACTATTACTATTTTTTACGAAAGAATATGTCTTTCTGAGGAAAACTTCAACTTTCAACCAAATAGATGAACTTTTCAATCGATAACAATTATTTCCAACGAAAAATATAATACTCGGTATTTTTATTAGAAAAGATTTGAAATAAAATCGAAAACAGTCGGATTTTTAACAAAACAGGAAGTTTTATGCCAACAAAGCGAATTTTCTTCGAAATAGCTGAATCATCAACTTAAAAGTTTGTTTTTACCGTAGAAATTATTTTCAATCCAATTGTTAAATTTTAAACTAAAAACGGTAAGTTTTCAACCTAACATTTCAATTTTTGACCAGAGAGTTGGAACTATTCGTATGAATTCTTAACAAAAAAGTTCATATTCCAATAAAATAGTTGAATGTTAAACTAACATTCAAATTGAACTAAAACTGATCAGTTTTTGGCCAAAAATTGGATTATATTACTGGGTTCTATTGGACCGGCACTTAATTTTGTTTGGTTGAGTATTAACTTTTTCAAAAACCCATATTTTTAGTAAAAAATTGAATTGCTCTGATAGAAAATTCAACTTTATCCAATTTAACTTGAGAATTGAACAACTTTTTTGGAAGTTAAACTGTTCGGCAGGAAGAACATTTTTTGGGCAGGAAATTCAACTGTATATTGTTCATGGCCATAAGAATGATCAGCTATTGGCTAAACTGAACGTATGTATGGAAGAATAACCTACACTGCGCATGTCTGAAATTTCAGCGAATAGCTTTTCTTTATAAATAATGGAGAATGGTGGAAAACCTGCGCACTAACAAGACAAAGTGGGTGGCAACATCTGCTTTGAGTTTTGGGTATCCAGTTGTCCACTTTTATGATTGGAAAAGAGAATATCCTTCGGATCATTCTGCTGAAAAAATCGTCAGTATTATGTTGTATTTTCCACTGAATTTTAACTATTTAGCCAAAATTGATTTTTTCTCTAACTGTTAGTCTTCTAATTCTCTACTTTCAAATTTTACATTGTATCTGGCATTGACCAACGCACGTGCTGTATTATAATTACTGTGTTGCTTAAAACACGTACACCAGCAGATAAATAAGAGTTTTCATAATTCCAGTGTCCTACCTTACCGACATAGAGACCGTTTGAATTTAAAGGGAGTGTACAGTGTACACTTGCCTAGCAAGGAAGTGTTCATCCCAGTTCAGCCCTAGAGAGTCGTGATGCCGGTTCTTCTAGATAAGAAGGTTACTCTAAGTACCTGAAGCTGTTTTTCTCGGTGCTTTGGAACCCACCTTAAGCTGCAGGTTCCCTCTACCAATAAGGTAGTGGTAGGGTATGTAAAGGAATAGTAGAGAAGTACGAGGAAAATGTAAATCCTCAGGGGACACAATAAATCATCCAATCTAATCTTATCTAGTGAATACCGAATTTTGTGCAAACTTCGAAGTTATATATCATTTTACACAAATATCTTTGAAGTTGTCAAGCAATACTAGCACGGATACGAACCACATGAGTTCTAAGACGGTCTCTATCTCGGTAAGTTAGGAATCTAGAATTAGCTACCCCCTGACTAATATTTACAACTTATTTAGAATACTGAGATAATATAGGTAAGATAAAATATGATATTGATAGGTATAAATGTTGCTTTTTTTTACACTAATAAATACGAGTTGTACGTTTCGTCTTGCGCTTGTAATATCGAGTGTCACGAGTTGGATCGTACTTTCAAAAAGAAGAAGAAAACTACGGGAAAAGACTGAGAATGCCATCGAAATATCTTGTTAGATCTTCTAGTCCTTAATATTGCGCACGCATCGGAAAATTAATGAAAACAGCCTAAGAAAGAAAGCATAATGGACCAATTTAAAATGCACCTTGCTGATCAGAAAGTTCAGGCAATAGATATGAAAAACAATTGAAAAATGTAGACAGCACTGGTTCATTCTTATAGCAACCCTTCTAGAAATAATCAATTGGGAACGATTTAGAGTTTTCGAAAATTCAATCGTTGCTAATCGATGTAACATTCGTTAATTGAGTTGAATCATTCTCAATTGTAAAAAGAGGTAATGTTTCCACTCCTAATGTTTGTAATTGTTTTCAATCGGGTACGCGCCTGCGCAAAGTACAAAAATCGGACTTGGTAATTTAAAACTTCAAAATTGGAAAAAAGTGTTCAAAGTTTCAATTTGTTACAAATTTGGATGAAAACGAACTTTTTGGTCAATCAATTAATCATGCTTGTTTTTGAATTTCAGTAGCCGGTGACCGGTATTTGTTTTCTCTGCCAAAACATAACCTAAAATAACACATTTATGACATTTCCCTTCGCTCTCGCAGTGTGCGATCTGGTTTTTATGAATAAGAATAATAAAAAGTGATCTATTGATAGTTGAAGAAGAAGAAAACAATGTACTTCTAAAACTGCAGTGGCTAGGAGCAAGTTTCTAAACTTGAAGAAGTATATTTGAATAAGAAGTGCAAAACCCGATTGGGAACAATTGAAACTTTGCAACGCTGAATCGTTTCCAATCGTGCACACACTATAAGAAACACGATTGGCACAATTCAAATTTCTTTCTATCGTTCTCAGATGTTATGAATTATTTATTTCTAGGAGGGAAAATATTATTCTTTGTGAAATCTCAAATCATTTAATATTCCTTGGTTTAGCGATTTGATAAAGCTTCGAAAGTTCACAAGGAGATTCAAGAAGTGTTTATTGATTAGGAATACACATAGCTGGAAGCATGTGCTCTAGGTGATTGTTAGAATGATCTAGGGGTGATGGAACCAGGCTCTAACCTCAAAATTGAATTGTCTTTTCTTCTCCATAAATACTAGAATTTTCTCTTTGTTAGTTACTGGTTGTGGAATGTCCGTTTTCTTCACTTCGACCATCTGGTAACCCTGATCGAATATGTTAGTCTTGTATTTACGTTGAATGTAGCAATTCAGATTTGAGATTGAGGCCTGATTCCAACTAGCAAAGTGCCGTTGAAAGTTTCATTAGGAAACTTTCAAAATTCGAAATTTATGATGGAGGGAATTGTTTACGAAACTGAAGTATTAGTTCCGAATCAAAACAATGGATTTTCTACAGAACAGTTGAAGTTTCAACCCAAAAACATGAATTTTTCACAAAAAAATTTCACCGAAGAGTCAAATTTTTTTCAAAAAGTATTGAATTGTTTACCAAATAATTGATTCCTCTGATAAATTTGAATCCTCAACGGCAAAGTTAATATTACACCAAATAGTTTACTTGCACCGAAATTCTTGAATTTTCAAGTTGGAAAGAAAATTCAGTGCAAGATAGTTGAATTTCCACAAAAAAAGTTAATTAACAGCCAAATAATTTAATTTCCAAGAAAAAGACGAATATTCACCAAGAAAATCTATGTTCTACCAAAAAATACGAATTTTTCACGGAACAGGAATTGGCAAGAAAGCTGTTGAATTTTAAAGCTAAAAAGAGGAATTCTCTAAAAATAGTTTAATTTTCAAATAAATGTTTTGATCAACAATTTGGTTTTAACAAGAATTCAATAAGAAAAGTGTTTAATTTTCTACCAAAACAAGTTAGTTTCCCACCAAAATATGAATTTTTAACGAAAAAATTGATTATAAACCGAAGTTGTATTTAGTTGTATTTCCTCCAAAATTGTTGAAGTTTCAAGATAAGAAGAAAAATATTCTGCAGAATAGTTGAATTCCACACAAAAAGGTTAATGTACAACTAAATAATTGAATTTTCAACCAAAGAGGTAAAAATAAATTTATCAAAGTAGTTCAATATTAAGTAAAGTATTTGAGTTTTCAACCAAGAAGATGAATATTCTACCAAGAAGATCACCTTGCACCAAAAAATAAAATTTGTGAACAAAGCACAGGAAATTTGAAGTTAAATTTTTTAATGAATTTTTCAAGTCATAATTTCAGTCACTCCATCTGGTTGCAGGTTCGATTCCCGCCCCTCCTTCTATAGAGGTTTTGTAAATGAGAGATGTTAAGGTAAAAACTCTCAAACCCGTAAAAGGGATAGAGTATGCACAAATATTCCAGAAGTTATCAACATAAAACTTAATCCTACAGAAAAAAAGTTTTTTATTTTACCAAGTTGTTTAATTTTAAGTTTTAAAGGAAGAACGATTTTTCTACAAAACAATTGAATTTGTAATTCGGAAATATGAATTTTCAACAAAAAACTTAATTTATAATCAAGTTGTTGCATTTTTAATAGAAGCAATGAACCTTCGATAGAAAAAAATTATATGTCAACGAAATACATGAATTTTCAACGAAATATTTGAATTTCTAGTTGAAGAAGATAATTTTGCTACCAGATAGTTGAAATTTTAACAAAAAAAAGGATACGTTTCAAACAAAAAAGGGAGTAGTTGGCTAAACATCTGGAAAATTTATTTTCAACCGAAAACGGAACGAATTTTCAACCACAGAGATGAGTCTTGAACGAGGAACTGTAGAATTTATAATCAAACGATATAGATTCCTAATCCAATATAACCGAATGAAAAAATTCAACTTTTTTTGTTAGTTGGGAATAAAACAAATTTAAAAAAAATTGAAAATTCAACTATCAAATTTTTCCATTGTGAAATTGTCTTCTCTCGCTTGAAATTTCAATTACTAAGTTGGAAAATTTTATTGAACATTTATTTTTTTGGTTAAAGATTCAACAACTTTGTTGAAAAATTTCTTAGTTTTGTTTGAACAATAATTTTTCTAACTATGGATTAAACTTCTCTTTTTTTTCGTTTTAAATGTATCGCTTTTAGTTTTGAAATTCAACAAATTAGTTAAAAATTAGTTTCTGGGTGGAAAAAGCACTTTTGGGAAGAAAATTATTATTATTATTTTGCTGTTCTATTCTGCTGTTTTTTGTTTGAAATTGAAATATTTAATGGTTTGAATATGAACTACTACATTTTTTTGTAAATCCATCTATTTCAATCGTACTTCAGCTTTATGATCGAATATTGAACTCCCTTGATAAAAATGGATTATTTGTTAAAGATTCATAATTTTGGTTTAAAAGTTGTATCATTTGGTTGAAAATTCATGTCTTTCGGAAAAAATATAATCTTTTATACACCTTTAAGTATTGTAAATATAGCTGAAAATGTTAAAGTTTCAAAACTTTCATTGACTATGGAACTTTTCATTGAAACTTTCAACTGAATGTTCCAAAAATTATAAATTTCTGAAACGGTACATTGCTAGTCCCAACACCCTTAATGCGCCATCGTACAAAATGGGCAGCTAAAAGACTGATACAAATATCCCTCATTTTCTTGGCTTCTTAAGCCTGAAGTTCGATTTGAATGTACAAGTTGAGGAATTGAAAATATAGGGCACAGATCATGATTTGATGTAATTAAAAAATTATTTTATAATAATTTAATCATTATTTTTAATAATAATTTTTATAACCTCAAGCGATTGTACATTTTTTTGATAAAAGTATTGATTCACTGGAAGTTTATTTCACGAGAGGCTTTTGTACCACAATATTGGACAATTATTGTAAATGCCGACGCTTGAAATTATTATTATCTTTTTTTTAACTTGCTAAAATACTTTTTGTCTGATACAACATATTGTCACTTAGGTTTATCAAGATATTACACAAAATTGAAGGACAATTCAAAACAAAACTATATTTTTTCGTAATAAACTTTTGTGAAAGATGATAGGAATTGTAATCTTATGTTACATAATAATGCCTAAAGGATTTTGTTCTATATTGAAGCATATCATGTATGAAAATATATCTTGAACTCATAATTATGTTACACATTACACTAATTAATGTTTAACAGAATGATAAATAGATATTTATTTTTTATTCGAAGTAAGAAAAGGTTTGAAGACCACTTCACAGTGTTATAAAATGTGTGCACTTTTTAAGACTTATTATGGCATCATTAGTTATAATATTTCCGCTTACAAATAATAATTACTCAATGAAGGATTTTCAATAGGATTATTCTGAACTCAATCCCGAATAACGGCATGTTATAATTCTATAAATCTACAGGTAATTTTAAGCAGTTCTACAGAATACGAAATGTTAAGAAAAAATATATTGTATTAGCATGTACTGTATTTTACAGTCAATTTCGGAAATCAGTCATTCTCGACAATGGCTAGAAAAATCTATCCCAGAAATCCATAGTTGGTAGTTTAGTACCCGGATCTCTAGCAAAAAGATACGGATCAACAAAATATTTGTCCATCTACTATAAAGTTTAAAACAACGAAAAAAATCGAATGTTGCGTTCTTTCAGAATGGAATCAAATTTTTAAATAGTTTCAAATCATGTATTTACTTAATCGAATGATACTTTTGTTATTGGTAACAATTTTGTCGTATAAAAAAGGGGTTATCAAAGTTGAAAGTTACACTTATAATTATACTCCAAAAGCTACAGTAATAAACAAATTCCTCTGCATTGCAAATTGTTATTTAATTCAAATGAATGATATAAAATCATCATTCCGGTCTATTTCAGACTACTTTTTGTTGACTTTGAAACCCTAACCAAAAAAAATTAATTTTAACCAAAAAGCATGTCTGTCTTACCATGACAGACAAATTTTGAACCAAGAAAGCATTGTGCATCACCCCTGTGCAAGAAAGATTGATTTTAAACTGAAATAGTTGAATTCGAAAGAATGAAAAAATCGTAAACGAAATAGTTGCTTTTACAACCAAACAATGGAACTTTCTAACCAAATAGTTGAATTTTTACTCTGAAAAGATAAATTTTCTGTTATAAAAGATAAATTTTCAACCTGAAAAGACGAATATCTAACAAAGCAGTACATTTTTACGATGAAAATTTCAATGTTTCATAATACTGTTGAAAATTTAACTATCTGGATAACATTTTTCATATTCCTGACTGAAAAATCTTGCTGGACCTTCATGGCTTGCAGATGCATCTGTTTTCCCTTCAAGTTTGATCTTTTTGCTGGAAATTACAACTGTTTGGTCGCAAATGCAACTGCTTGCTTGAAAAATATTTTATGTTTCTTTCTAATTCAACTATTTGGTTGGGAATTCATCTTCCTTGCTTTAATTTATTTCTATGCCGAAAATCTATCTTCTTGAGCTTGAACGTCAACGGTTTTCAAA
Source organism: Neuroterus valhalla (assembly GCA_011762715.2). NCBI lineage: Eukaryota > Metazoa > Arthropoda > Insecta > Hymenoptera > Cynipidae > Neuroterus > Neuroterus valhalla. Next base: position 3,478 of record WSXT02069655.1, on the reverse strand, counting down.
ATAATTTTTCTCTTGTTGGATTGATAATTTAACTGTTAGGTGAAATACAACTTCATGGCTCAATTTTTTTTCATCTCTCTGAAAATTCAACTATTTGGTTAAATGTTAAACTTGTTAGGTTTAAAATTTAACGAAACGCCGTATCAAATAGTCGAAATTCATGATATTTCATCATTTATTCGAATTCAATGACAATTCACGGTTTATAAATTTAATTTTGTCACCTAATTTCTTTATTCATTAATTTCTATCGAAATTTGAGAATCTTAGATTAAAATTGTATTATTTACAATGTATGAAAATTTGTTTATTGCTTTACGTCTTTTAAAGAATAATTATAGATGTGAATAATAATTTTATGAAACGAAAAAAACTTTTCGTCAAAAATAATGAAGAGTTCGCTATCATTTATAATTTTTAGTATTTTGGGGAGATCCAGGTACCAAACCACAACTTTCAAACCTTCAAATTGATTTTTTCTCTAAATTAGGAAGAAGAAAAGGGAAAAAAGTTGCGCCTATATTTAAAAAATAGGGACAATTTTATTCATAATAATGAAAATTGTTTAATCAATTAACAGTTTCAGTCAATTTGCAAAGGATCATAGCAAAGAATCATCGAAATAACATTCTAAGTTAATTTCATAAAAAGTTAATCATATTATTTGTAAACAATAGTAGAGCGCATTGACAGATTTCCGACTTTGACTCAACATAATATGCATATAAGCTTTAGTTTATACGGACCAAAAGTTTGAGAAAAGTACTCGAAATAGATCATAGTATAAGAGGACTTCATGTAAAATGCATTAAAATATTTGCGTCAGCGATTGTTTTTAAAATCAATTTTAATATCTATTTTTATTAACTCAGAATCATAAATTAATCATTTATTATTATTAATATTTTATCATTTCGCGAGAATATTATGTGAGTCCGACATGAGGTCCCTTAAATAGGATATTCTGATACCAACTTGAAAATCGTCTTGTTAAATCTTAAAATTCTGATTCTGACTGTCCTTGTTGTATCCGAATATTACATTTCCAACGTTAAATATATATGCTTAATGAATATAAAATTATCATTACATGCGAATAGGTATACATATTTTCAGAATAAATATATTCATTCTTGAAACTTATTTATTCTCTATCTTAAAAAATACTTCAAGATGGCTAACGAATAACTTTTGAGAAATATTCTTAATTCTCAGTCTATAATATCGTAAGCAAGCTAGAGAAAAAATATTGCGACCACTGTTAATGTTATAGATTTTATGTGCGTCAAATAAACTGTACTTACGACTTGCTGAATTTTTAGCGTTTAAATGAACCTGTCCTTTCTTAACAAAATAAGAAAAATAATTATATCGATAGTGGAATAATTTCTTCCCCTCAAGGAGAAGGAAACTCATCATTTTTTCATCCAATAAACAAAAAAGTATTGTAAAATAAATATTTATTTCTAGGTTTTCACAGTAGGGCCAAAAAGATGTTTGCAGAAAAATCGATTTCAATCCGCAATTTTCATTCGATTTGCAAGTTTTTTAGTAATAACACAGTTTCTAATTGAAAGGGTTCAAATAAGAAAGCAGTTCAGAATGATTTCAAATTTGCAAGAAGAATTTAAAAGGTTCAGATAAAATATATTCAAAAATTTCAAACTAGAATGACTTCAAATACAGTAATTTGATGCAGAGGATTCGAAATTAAATAAAAAAAAGGATAATTTCAAAATATATGTTCGATTTGAAAACTGAACGGCTTCGACATTAAACACTCTCAAAAATAGAACGATTTCAGAATAGAAGGAATTGAAATTTTATAATTGACAATTAAAAATCGTCCAGAATTGAATCGTTTTAGATACAAATTTAAGAAAAGACTATTTTCCCAGAAAATTAATTTGCATGATTTCAAATTTATTAGGTGCATAACATTAAACAATTTTCAATTCAAAACGTTCGGAGTTGAATGACATGACGACAGGCATATTTCAATTCTTTAAATTGGGAATCCAATAAATTTTACTTGAAAATTGTCAAAATATGAGGGCAAAAAAAATTTAAATTAAGAACGTTCAAAAGTTTAAGAGTTTCCTAATCAAATTTTCAAAAAAAAGGCAATTCCAATTGAAAAGTAATAGGACAACTTCAAATTAAAAGTATTCGAAGTTTTAATAATTTTCGATTTCAAAACGTTTCGAGTTTAATGAGTCTAGATCGAAATCTGCCAAGCAGGATGATTTGAAATTGAGCAATTTCAAATGGAAAGCTACTGAAAATTGAATAACAATATTTGTCAACAGAAATTGCATTTCTCCAGTGGCGGATCCACCCCCCCCCCCCATTCGGGGGGGGGGGGGGGGGTCATTTATTGTGCGGCCGACAGAAAGTCGCAAATCGTTTATTCCCAACTCTCAAGCCCCCCCTCCCCTCCTACAGCTCAATTCTAGATACGCCACTGCGTTTCTCTATGGCGAAAAAGTATTGAGAAGATATTAATGTTTAATTGTGTGAAAAAAAAACGAAACCTATGTACTTGATTAAATTTCGTTGAATTATATTCTATTCTTGTCTAGTTGCACAATATTACATAGTAGGGCTATCTAGGAGATAAGCGTACTTGATTCTGTGAGGGGAGGGAATTGAGTAGTGAAGTAATGATAGGAGCAGAAATCAAACTGAAATTAGGAGGAAAAATGCATAAGGGAGTGAGGAGGGATGATGAGAATCGGGAAAGTTAGGTTAAGGGGGAGGGAGGAAGAGGGTACTTTAGAAGGGAAGGATGAGGGTAAAAGATGTCAGTATAGAATAAATGAAGTGAATGTAATTGCAGGAAGAGAAGGGGGGAGTGTATGTGGTGTAGTAAGGAGAAAATTATGGAAAGTAATAGGTGCAAGGCAAAATGAATGGAGGGGATGAGAAATAGGGGAAGACGGATGAAGATTCCTGATGCAAGGGAAGTAGACGTGTTGCAAGAAGGTGTAGGGAAAAATCATAAGAGGAAAGCAAGGGGAAGGGGGAGCTAGAAAAAGTATGAGAACGAAAAGAAGGAGAAATAAAATGAAATAAGAAGAGAGGAAGAGGACCTCCCCACCCACAACTCCCCACATTTGCCCTCACTCCCCCTCACATTAACTCTTATTTTCTTCTAATTCTCCGCCCCCCCCCCTACTTTCCCTGATCTCCTCTCACTTCTCCGTCCCTTACTAACCCTCATTTCCCTTGCACCACTCCCCCGTTATTTCCTATCACTTCCAATTTCTCCTCTCTTCCTTCCTACCCTCAATCCCCCACATTTCCCCTCACTCTCGCCCTAACACTTACTCTCATTTCCTATCACTTCTCGGCCCCTGCCTCATCCTCATCTTCCTTAGCAAGCCTCCCCCGACCCGTGTACATCCCGGCGGTCGCCGTACCATTAAAAAACTCCCCCCTCCCCCCCCCCCCCCCCCCCCCCCCCCTCCCCCCCCCT
>WSXT02069644.1:0-12354 GCA_011762715.2 Neuroterus valhalla | reverse complement strand
GCTGCGGAACCGCTAGAAAGAGTAGATGTCGAATATAATATTTCGAAAGTTTTTACTCCAGAATTAAAGAATTCATACTTTTAATTACCTCTCGCAGAGAAAGGAACCAGGCATCAGTCGTTCGAGTTGCTCTCATCGACCGCATAGGGGAACCGCAGCTTGAGCACAGTCCCATTCCGTGTCGCGACGAGCTCGAGCCGGCCATCACACAATAGAAAAGGTCAGATGAGCCTCCAGGTAGTCCACGGTACCCTGAGATCGTCTTAAGCCAAAATATCCTCAAGATATTTTTATAGTATCAAAATACTTCCTTCAAACAAAGCAAAAATCTTACTTTTAGGCGGAACTTACATGAAAGTGGAGGCAGAATTGCGTGAACAAATACAAAGTTCCAAGTCGAAAAGCTCGACGCAGAAAGGTACAACGCGAAACAAATCCGCAAAAAGCAACTAGTTTAAACTTTGTTAATTTGTATAATAGTATATTGGTTATCGTTAATAAATTTCGTATATTGTTGCAATTGTGTTAAAAACTTTTCGTGAATAAAAAAATTGAAACCTTCAAGAATCAAGTGTTGCAACGGATTGAATAGTGATTTTGGCAGCAAGAAATGAAAAAATATAGAGTAGGATTTAAAAAATTTATTTTCTCAGTGAACATTCTCCAATTAGAACTTCATTCTGTGAGGATACTGACTGCTGCGCAGACCAAACATCGCCGACAAATACGTGAAAAGAATCTTCTTATCTTTATTTTTCTTTATGGCGGCGATCACTTGTTTGTCCATCTGCTTCTGATCCTCTTTCCTCTGGTCATTAGGCTTGTACTCCTCCTTCTTCTTCGAGAAGATGTCGCCTTCTTCCTTCTTTGCACGCTTTTCGCGTTTCCTTTTGAAGTACTCGTCATTGATGTGGTTGGGAATCTTTACGTCGGAAATGTCGATCTTAGTAGACGTTGCAATCACATAATTTTGACTTGTTCTTCTCAAAGGACAAGCATTGATCAAGAAGGGACCTATGGATAAATTCATTCGGTTAAAAGTTTTGTATATTGGAAACCGCAGAACCAAGAGATACTATCTATCATTTGTATACTTCCAAAATGTGAACCAGCGCATGCGTATAAAATTGAGTGTACTATTGTTTAGTGCAGTTCAACGCAATCAGTAAACAATGCGAGAATATAAAAAAAACTAATTCAAAAGTATCACGTGAGTTTCAATATATTATAATCTTAGATACATTTTTATTGACCCCGAAAAAATGCATTTCAAGTATACAAGAAATACTCACTATTTAAGAAAGTATGTTCTGAAAGATCAGAATTTGTATTTCAGATCTAATATTCTCTTATTCATATTCTGGATTAAGTTTTTCCCTACATATGTTGCTGTTCAAACCCGAATTCAGTTCTTTGCGTTTTAAATAGTTAACACCAGAAGTAACAGAGACCTTCAGCTACAACGACTGAAACGTATTTTTCTAAAGAGAGACTGCAGAAACGGGTTCGAGATGTGACTAGTCACTAGTACGTATTTTTGAAAGGAAGATCGGGAAAAGTAGTTCTTCCAAAAACAAAATTGGGACACGAAATAATATGAGATTGGAAAAATATTCGGATTTTAACCGAAGGACTTGGTTACTCCAGGTTTTGACTAGTTAAAACGCGAAGTAACTGATTTCGGTTTAACAGTAACATATACATTAACTGAAGTTCATTTGAGCTTGAAATGTATTGAATCTTCCGTGACATAGTAAAATAAATGATTTTTTTTTTCTGGCAAAGAAACAAAATAGTTACAACAAGAAACGTGTTTCTTTTTTGCATACGATGAACATCTAATCCGAAACACTTTTTGTTTAAGAAACATGACTTTTTAATTTCAATTATAAGGTTTACACTCAATACATCAATCGTATAACACTCTTTTGCACGAAACGAAATGCACCTTTAAAATTCGACCTCCTTGCATTAGTTCGCGACTCTGGATTTCAAAATTTCCTTCTTTGCATATAAAGCTATAGGCTCTGAAATCGACCACAATACAAGTACAATTCAATATTTTCTTTTTGAATTCATCCTTAAAAACGAGAAATGGTTACTCCGTAGGCCCACTCATAGAATCTCATTTCTATTGCGCTATTTTCACCGCAATTCGGCTTGAACGTCAACTCTGTCATCTGCTTTCAAAAGTTTGTAAATTAGCTACATTGTTGATATTTTTTCTTGAAAAATACAAACAATGAACATTAAGTTCCCATACGAAATTTATGATTGAGGGTCAAAACAGTCCCTCACCGATTTTAACATTAAAAAATCAAGATTAAGAATATATATTGAAATCATGAATGAAATTATGTATCAGCTTATTCAAACCAATAAAAAATAATAAATAATAAATTTTTTGAAATGATTAGAAAAACATCAAGCCAAAAACATTCTTTGTGGTAGACCTTATTTATCCCTAATTTAGACCTGAGCCCAAATATTTTCAAAACGTAAGGTCTTCAGCGAGAATCAGTATTAAAATGGTAAACACTTGCAAGAAATGTTAACGAAGGGAAGATGAAAAATAACAGAGTGTATTAAATCCTTAAAAAAGAGGAAAACTTAGTCACTGAAAGGTTAACCCAGTTAAGGAGGAACATGCAATGAACAAGATATAAGATTGGAATGTCAGACTTGTATTAATTCAGCATCATTTTGCAAAATTCAAGAATTTATCAATAGCTTTTGTACAAATTATAAGCTGTTAATTAAACATTATATCCTATGGGCTTAACCTAGCAAAATCATACGAAATGGAGATTTCTATTCAAAAATGGAAGATATTCAATCGGAGAAAGTGTTAAAGGGAATCTCTAAAAGTGAAAAAAAATTAATAAAATGGAACTTACTACCAGTTATTATAAAATAGGCAATTTTTAAGAGGTGTAAATGTTGCAACCAACTCTATGAATAATTTGAATGAGGGCAGGGGTACCAACATGACAAAATTCTATGAAAGAAGTGAAATTGCTTCCAACTTTTATTCAGTGACAAATTTCACCATGATTTTGTCGTATCAATGAAAACCTTAATAATCATATTTGATTACAATTATAGAAGTCAAAAACTATTGTGGAAATGTTTTAGTGCATATAATTTTAACTTCCATGTAGTCGCAAAGCACTTAATTTTTATTGGTCTGGGAATTAGTCTAGGTTATGCCTTAAAATTGTTCTGATGCTACAATAACGATAGCTGCTCATAACGATAGCAACAGCAAATTGAAAATTAAGAAAAACTTACCAGTTACTAAGAGTAGCCCGCTCTTAAGTTGTTTCAACAATACGACCCTCTTTCCCTTGTGAGGACCAGCTACAAGGATACAAATGGTTCCGGGAGTGAGAGAGGGTCTGCTATATCTGGTGTGATCCTTGAAGCATTTTTTACTATGATGAACAGTGACAGGATCAGAAGTTGGATAACTAGCTCTCCTTTTCTTAAGAAGAACAGTTCGCACGCCTCCGTTCTTATCACCACCTATCTTCTTTTCAATGGTTAGTGGTTTCTTGGGTTTAACCTACAAAAAAGCATAAAAATGAAAATTGATTATTTTTAATCACATCACGTGCAAGATTGTATATGCTAACGAACAAAAATTTTCTTACAGTCTTTTCTGTCTTCTTTCCCAAGAACTTGTAGATCGCTTTTTTGTGGAACATTCGTGTTCTACTAAATCTATATACGCCATTTCCCAGATCGTAGTTTCTGACTCTGGGAACTTTCTTCTTATCTCCAGCCTTGGCGGGAGCAGCAGCAGCTTTCGCTCCAGGTTTTACTTTTGTGTCCGACATCTGTGAAAAAATTGTTTCCATTTTGTTAACTCAGTGAATATGAGAACTTTGTTACACTGAATTGTGATTATCTATGCTAATATTTCTTTAGATTAGGACCCACAAAAATACATAAATTATTAGAATAAAAAATAATAAGTACATCATTTGAAGCTTATGAAAAAATGGACAACAGGAAACAAACAACTTCGATAAATACACTTGTATTAATCGAATTTTTCTTCATTATTTCAAGAGTTCTAGAAAAAAAAAAATGCACCAATAAAGTCACAATGCACAGAAACTCTACTACGCCTCGGGGAGGTGGTGTACTGAAATTCAACACTAAACAAGAGTGTTGGATACAACTTGTGTATTTTGAAATAAGTTTCTCAAGAATTTTTTTTTAGTGTTCTACCAAAACGTACAAAAAATTTCCAAAAAATCTTACTCTGAGCAAAGAACTAGAGCAACCGGTAGAATATGCTATTTAAGAGATGAATACAATAACAATGTTTACTCTAAGTTTCAGATGAAATATTAATGTTCTATCTATTAACAGCAAGTCACTCTTATTAACGACAATAACAACAGAAACTACGGAACAACTAAAAATCAAATAGTTCAGTAAATTAATCGTTCGACTTGTTCGAGGCAAGAATGAAGTTTTTTAGGTTATGTTTATTGCACTTTTACAACACAAAGGGAAATACTGCAAAATCATCCAGAAAGACAATAAATAACTTTGGAACACCATAATATTTCACTGAAAATTCAATTATAGTACAAAATTAGTGTAAAACACGACTTAACGTCAAAGCTCCGGATCTGACATGCCTCACAACAAATTCATGAGCTCTAGGAAAGAACGTTTTTTCAAAAGAAAATATTGTACGGGGACGAAATATAAACTTTTTATTGTTCGTTCTTTACCAAAATTGTTAATTATCAATGAATAAGAATACAGGATTAATTGGATTTAGTTGAAATTTAACCAAGAACACGTTCACTTACCCCGTCCACACGATCAAAAGAGCCCTCTACAAGATGTTTCGGAAAGTAAAGACTTGACACTTGCGCAAAAGGCCTGATTTAATGGCGCGCACAAATTTAAATTAGAGATATTATTTTTTTAATGCATTATATGAAATTAAAATTGTACTTCAATTCATGCCTAATTTCTTTTCATTTTTGAACCCAAAAAGAAAATCAGCAGCTTATATAACTTATAAATTATAACTAATATTACGTGGTGGCTAGTTAAGTGCTCTCATCGCGCTCTTGTAGAAGCATTCTGTTATGTAGGGTATTTTTGTTAATTATGCATACGTTTAAACTCTGATTAATAAAAAATATACAGTTTCGTCACTCTTAGGTTTGGCGAGGATTCCAGCTTGAGACTCATTGAGGTTAGGAATGTTAGGATAAGTTTGCAGCGTTTGCAGTTTGCATCCGACATGATCCGCATCCGACATGTGAATCGAAGCAAGTGAGGGGAAGCAATCAGCTGATTTTGACTTGATGGAAAAGGCTGAAAAAGTTACTCACGCGGAGGGACTGAGGGAGTCAATTATTATTCTGAATCGTGTGTGTGATCCATATGTACCATATGCATCATTTTCACGCTTGGAACGTATCAACACAATGAAATGCTTGTGACTGTATTAGTGTATTGAAGTGATGGTTTAATGCTTTCATCGTTGATGATCGTTCAATCTTCGGCTTCGGAAGCATTTGGAGTGCGTTGGAGGAGGAGGATCGTCGCTTTACGATCAAGCGAACTTATTTTTTAGTTAGGCTTCGTGACGTCAAAATAAATGATTACCTCCAACAACACTTTCAACTCTGCTGACAATTACCAGCGCTTCGAAGATGATGCAAATCCAAATTATGGACAGGATGGCTATGGATCCAGTCCCAGTGAGTTTTTATACGTTTTATTTTGTTTTTCTAGAGTATTGACTATAATATAGAAATCTTATTTTCCTTATGGGAATCTTGTTCCATTATCGCTTTTATTAATCGCATGGCAAAATCACTGCAAACAGGTAGTTGACAACATTTGAGTGCAATATATATAGCAGTCATTTAATTTCTCCCACAGGGCTTCGTTTACTGTATATATTAATTAGACTTATTTATTCACGAATAATTGCTTTCCTCTGCGAATAATAAAAAGTAACCCAGTATATAATATTTTCTTGGCCTAAAAAATCAATGAGTAGTTTCTCATCTTCTATAATATATTTTTTTTCTTATAATTCAATTTGAGTATCCAATTGAAATGAGCGTCTTATTATTATATTGTTCAAATTTTGTTAGTAAGGCAGGTCAAAGGAAACGGGTTCAGGTGACGGGTTAGAGAGTGTAATATCTCTTGTAAAAATCTTATCTATCTATATTGTCGTCATAAGAAATATTTACGTGTTAGTTTTACACTTTATCTTTTCTAGTGTTATCTCCCAAAATCATATAAATCTATTCCCTTATGAAGTCTGGAAGAAGCGAAACGTCTTAGGATTTTTTAGTATTACTGCAGAATTACGACTTTTATTAATTTAATCATTTTATTTTCAATTTTTATTAAAATACCTTTAATTTGTCATCAAAAACAAGAATCAGTCGGGGAAAGCGAGGAAATTATTGTTCTTATACATGTTTCATCAAATAAAGCTTCATTTTTTAGAGGACATATTTTCGAAAAAGTATGGTCACATCTCGAACCCCTTTTCCCAGTCTCAAATAAAAACAATAATTTTATAGCCTATTATTATTATTATTATTATTATTATCAACTATTAGAGTATCATTTGAACTAATTCACAATGTGCATCATACTTTGTTATGCAAATCGCCCACTGCTCTGATTCTGAATTATGAACTTATGAACGTATTTACATAATTATCTCCCATGAACTTGATATCGTAGTTTTTGCTGCTGTCTTGTATAAATTTACCTCAATATTTCCTTACTTGTCCCTACTTTGATTTCTTCGAAGCAAACACAAATTGAGAATTATCGGCTAGTGACCTTTAGAATACATAAATCATAGGAAAAACTTCCCAGATATGGATAAGAATTATACCCAAGAAACCAATAATTTATATTTTTCTTCCTCCGCTTCTGGCTGTATTTATTATTTATTTCTTGAACATTATTAAATTATCAAATTAACGTACAGTTCCTATGAATTGAGCTTTGCACAACAACGTGTTCAAAAGAGGAATGTATCCAACTTATTCTTTTATTAAGCCGATTGACCAATTATTTTTAACTTATGGAGACATCCGCTTTTCCTTTTTATGGCGTCTTGATTATATAAGTTTAGAGTTTTTTTGGTATTGACTCTTTTCAATTTTCCTTTTTAAGGGACATGCAACCGAGTCAACTACTTGCATTGCGGATGTTTTTTTTTCTGATTACACCGGCACACACAAAAAAACAAGTTTTCTGTACACTGGACGAGACCTATCTACGGGAATGTTTTTCGACCCGCTGAATCCGAGTTCCAAGTCAGTTTAGGCCGTACACCCTCAAATTTCGAATATATTGCAAAAAAGCCGTAAGAAATAGCAAAAATTGGATATTTTAGTAATAAAAGTAATTTGTGGATCTAGGGCAAGCATAATTTTCATGTATTTTGAACAGTTGAACACTAAATTTTAAGTGCACTTATATCATAAGCCATTTTGAATCTAAGAAAATTGTAAAGAACCCCCGAAAATTGTATAAAACCCATGAAAGTTGCCGGAATCGCAAAAAATTGGGATTGTCTTGATAAAAAAAGTTTTGTAGACTCGGATCGAAGGAGATTTTCATGTAATTCAATCTGCCTAATCCGAATCTGCAATGTATTTGGCCCATATTCCCTTGAAGACTAAAAAAAATGGTATAAAATCGATAAAATAGCAAAAAACGTGGGAGGAGTTCCGAAAAGAGCTTACCTTCGATTAATTTGAAACTCTGTATATCTATGTATTTTGACGCGTTGATCACGAAACTGATAGTGAAAATACCCGCAAATTTGATTTTCATGGCGACAACCATGGAAAACCCATCAAAATCATGTTTCTTCACGTTCATCTCAGCGAATATTGAAAATTAATAAAAAAGCTTCAGACAAAAGTTGTAGATCCTCCAAAAATACATAATTTATGTTCAATATATTTTTACCAAGAGACTGACGGTTTTCGAGGAAATGTGGAAAAATGTTGGTACGAAGTGCAGAGTTTTTTTGCTATTATATCGGTTTTTTCCCATTTTTTCGAGTGTTTTAGGAAATATGGGCCAAATAAATTGCAGATTCGGATATTGCAGATTAAATTACATGAAAATCTCCTTTGATCCGAGTCTACAAACCTTTTTTTATAAAGATAATCCCAGTTCTTTGCGATTTTGGCAATTTTCGTGGGCTTTTTACCATTTTCTTAGATTCAAAACGGCTTATGATCTAAGTACACTAGAAATTAGTATTCAACGGTTCAAAATACATAAAAATTATGCTTACCCTAGATGCACAAATTACTTTTATTACTAAAGCATCCCATTTTCGCTATTTCTTACAGTTTTCTGCAATTTATTCGAAATTGGAGGGTGTACGGCCTAAACTGACTTGAAATTCAGATTCAGCGGGTCGAAAAACATGCCCGTAGATAGGTGTCACCCGGTGTACAAAGAACTTGTTTTTTTTTGTGTGCCGGTGTTATTGTTTTTTTTCCCGTCTTCAAGATATACATTTTTTAGAAACAAGTTTTCGCTCTGAACCAAGGGCAAACGAGAGAAAATAGATGTAAAAGTCCAAATCTATATCCTTTTGTTCAGTTGATCTGGTAAGATTTTGAGCGAGATCGGCCAATAAGAACTATTTTTTTTTTAAACATATCGATTGATGACCTATTAGCGAACCTTCCATAATTTATGATCATGAGATTTTTCAGAACTTCCAACAATATAATCAAGGGGTGTGTTTCAGCCATTAGAAAATATTTTAAATGGAAAAAATGTTGGTAAATTTCTATTTAACCAAAGCTACAAAGCGAAGCTTCATATTTTCTCTCGCATTTCCCTACTTTTTTAGGTGAGCAATGTATTGTTAATTAAGAAAGTTATTTTAGAAACAAAATAATTAAAAAACAACTGAAACAAATGCTTGTAATGTAAGTATTTGACCCTGTTACTTGCCCTGAAAACATTTTCTCCGGTAGTTTTCTTAAAAAATATTTTTATAAATCAATTTCATCAGTTTTTCTGCATGCTCCAAGCTTTAGATGCGGGATAATAACAACTTTGTTGTAGACGCACGCTCCTCTCACATTGCCTATGCATACTTTAAATGTTTTCTAGACTATGGGTCTATGTTGTCTTGCCCTTCCTCAGACAGTCGAGCAAGAATACCTTCGAGGGCTGGCAATGAAACTCCTAATGAATTGGGCCACAGGATAGGACTGGATACATTAGGCGGCGAGACTTTGACCGAAACTGCAGCACTTGCCAGGCAGGTTGTGACCATGGATACAGAAATGTACTGGGAAATGAACTATCACGAAGCTGCAATTTTTTTAGAAGTGAGCTCAATAGATCCTTAACAAAAATATCACACGATAGTCGTAAATCAAATCAATCACTTCTCTCATCAGGCATTGCTAATAAGAATTGATTGGGTATACCAGTCTGCAAACATTTAATTGTTCTAATTTAATTGTTCTTGGGACCAAATCATCCTCACAGATGAATTCGAATATACTACCTTAGTCTTCCAAAAAATTATCGTCTTAATCTTATTTAAAAATTAAAGTGCTTCAAATTCAATTTAGGAAGGAAGGAACAACGAAAAATTCGATTCCCACCCAAGGCATCCTGAGGATTTACCAGCTTATTTGCTGGTACATAATGGATGGTACTATGGACTCGATTTGTTAACATCTCTGCTTTTACTAGGCTTAGCATTTGTCGAAGAACCAGCACTTCCTCTTTTTAAGGTACTGAACGAAAACCCGGAACATCAACTATTACAATTAGAAAACTTTAATTTAATTCTGTCAGTAATATATTTCATTTTGTAGCTACCGGTTTGGGCACATGGAACAATAGAGCTTCTTGCTCTGACAACAATTGGCGTTGAATTAACTTTAAAATTAAGATGGATAGGATGGGGAACAATGCTGAAACATAAACGGACAATGCTGAAGGTAATTTTTATCCCTTTTTTTCCACAAATTTCTTAAAGAAGAAAACGAGGTTGCCATTCACAAAATCTTTTGCTGGATGCTTCAGTGAACTCTTATACTTAGAAAATAATTGATTATTATTCAAGTAGTTTGGATGATTAGTTACTCGACTACAAGACTAATGCGGACAAAGTTAAAGACTGCCTAAGTAATTTTTTCAAGAAAATGTATGAAGGTGAAGCCATGGAGCATAAAAATCGTGACAAAGACAAGGATTCGTTAGGGTTAGACTATCCCCTTGCAGGTGGCGAAGGAAGAATCGGTATCGACGACATTTCCGTAATTAAGGAACTAAGAATGGTAAGGCTGCTGGTGTGGATGGTATAACCTTTCAAATGTCAAAGAGCGGTGGCGAATATTTGTTTGGGTGGCTGTGTGAATTTATAAACATTTGTGCTGTGCATGGTGAAATTCCGAATGATTGGAGAATTGCGATTATTGTCCCACTCTACAAGGGAAAGGGTAATGAAGGTAATAATGTGGCGATTAGTTTACTGAGTACACAGAAAAATGGTTGAGAGAAAACGAAAAAGTTTTCCATGCATTTGTTGATCTGAATAAAGCTTGGAGAGTCTTGAAAGAGAATGGTTGTTTGACCAATATTTTATGTATAACTCAATCATCTTGATGATATTTATTTAAGATCCGATAATATGTTCTTCATTAGTATAGTTTTTTAAAAATACCTTGGAGTTCCATATATTCTATTTTTTAATGTATTTTTTTAGTGCATAACCTTGGTGATTATGTTTATGGAAGCCTTGACAATCTTGGTTCGGCAGTCTTCGCATTTCCGGGTCACTCGAGCGCTGAGACCGATTTTTCTTGTGGACACAAAATACTGCGGAGGTGTACGGAGATTCATCCGACAAATTTTGTTCACCCTTCCACCAATTTTGGACATGCTGGGACTTCTTCTCTTTTTTATAACGACCTACATGGTTCTTGGGTATTATATGTTCAACGAAATGAACACTCACTTCGCTACTCTGCAAGACAGCTTTGTCAGTCTCTTCGTTCTACTGACGACGGCCAAGTTAGCTCATTTCATTTGCAAGTCTTTGATCATCAATTAAGAATTAGAGCAAATTATTAAGGATTTTTATTTCAAGTATGAAGCGATACATGTTCTCTGCCATATATTAAACAATTCTATTGTAGTATGAATTAACTATAAGCTTCTCTTATTTTCTGGAAATGATGTTATTGGCGATTTTTTATTTGTGTTCAATATTAAATATTGTTTTATCGTTCGCAGTTTTCCGGACGTAATGATGCAGTCGTATTCGAAGAATAAATGGTACGCCATATACTTTGTGTCCTATCTTTGTACGATGCTCTACGTAATGATGAATCTCATGTTAGCCGTTGTCAATGAGACGTTTACGTCTGCTCAAAGAGACAAGTTCAAGAAGCTGTTCCTACACAAAAGAAAGGCTTGTCAGCATTCTTTTAAGCTCTTGGTTTCCAAACAAAATCCTGACAGGATGAACTTCCGTCAATTCGAGGGTTTAATGCGATATTATGCTCCAAAGAAATGTAGGGATTTCACAACTGCATCTTTGACATTGATCGTAATTGTGAAACTGGATCTTTGAAACAAGTTTCGAAAAACAATTGTTTCTTTTAGCTTTCAGAGATGTGGTCTTGATGTTCCGACTCATGAATGCATCAGGTACGGGCACACTGAGTATGGAAGAATTTCTTTCCGTCTATGATGTTACGGTTCTCTGCTGGGAACCTCAGTATTCCAGTGTACCATGGTATCATTCAGCTTGGAGACCGCTACAGTTCCTTTGCCAGGGAGCAAACATAGCTATTTCTTGGCCCTACTTTGAGTCCCTGATATGTAAGCAAAGTTTTTAAATATTATTATGCAATAAATTCTGAAGAGCAGATCTATAAATCCATTACTGAAACCCTGATTTACAGATGCTGTCATCGTCGGGAATGGTATAGCCATGGTAGTTCGACTGCTAGAACCAATCGAAAGTCGGCTTGACTCAGCACACAAGTTTGCGGCATGTTGGGATACAT
This sequence comes from Neuroterus valhalla, assembly GCA_011762715.2. NCBI lineage: Eukaryota > Metazoa > Arthropoda > Insecta > Hymenoptera > Cynipidae > Neuroterus > Neuroterus valhalla. Next base: position 271 of record WSXT02069644.1, on the reverse strand, counting down.
TACTCTTCGGTGGGAGTGAGTATACACTGAAGTCTCTCTCTTCAGTAATTAAATTTAACAATTAGAAAAGGCTCACCCTTTAAGATAACAGAAATCCATATTTTGTACAAAATCAGGGTGGCCGCTGGACCGGGAAACCAGGAAATGACCGGGAATTTTTCGAGACCGGGAAAAACCGGGAAATGACCGGGAACTCGGATGGTGACCGGGAATTTCCGAAGATTTGAATAAAACTCGATTTTTCGCTGGAAAAATTGGTTTCAATGGTATT
>WSXT02069622.1:0-12355 GCA_011762715.2 Neuroterus valhalla | reverse complement strand
GGCATGCTTTGACTTACAGAAGATTCTAAACGTTCCACAAGGACAAAGTTCTGCCTTCTTCTACAAAAGAGCACTGTCTGTTTATAATTTCACTGTTTTCGATTGTGCGTATTTCAATGGTTTCTGCAACATTTGGAACGAGACGATAGCCAAGAAAGGTTCGACTGAGGTTACCAGTTGTTTGCTTATATTTATTGAGAATATGAGCAAACGAGGAGTTACTGAATTTAGGTTTTATTCGGTTAACTGTAGAGCACAGAACCGAAATAGGTTTGTATTCGCAACTCACCTTTTTGCCGCGGTCAAGTTTGGAGTGATAATTATTCACAGGTTCCTAGAGAAGGGACATACGCAGAATGAAGGTGATTCCGTTCACGCTGCAACAGAAAGAAATAGCCGACGACAAGATATTTACTCGCAGGACGAATGGTCGTCCGTAATTAAATCAGCAAGAAGTGGCAGACATCCGTACACTGTTTGCAAATTGAGTCAAGAGCAGATTTTCGATGTGAAAGCTATTATCAATGGTCAGAACTGAGCTAAAGATGACGAAGGGAAAAAAGTTGCATGGTCAAAGGTACGAGAGCTCACTGTTGATTGTCGGAAACCTTTTGTAGTCAACTTTCGATATAACTACGAGGAAAATCAGAGGTCAATGTTCGTCCACATTGCTGGGTCATCTGTTGATTTACAAACCCTCAAGTTGCAAACAGCTTATAAATCGAAGATCTCTGTGCCTGCAGCAAAGGTCAAAGATCTCCTTTCGTTGTGTCGGTGGAACCATTCCCACGAAATACCACAGCTTCCACCACTCGTTAGTTCCTGACGAAAATGATGATTGCGAGGCCGAAGATGGTAAAATTGATGAAGATTAGTTCAAAAGTTTAACAATACTTGAACTTAGTGCTACAAAGTCCTCATCGTTCTCAATAAAAATGAATTCTTGAAGTTGTTTCTAATGAGTTATAATTTAGTAGAGCAGGATGGAATTATTTAAATCATCTGACACAAGAAAAAGTTGTGGTTTGACATCTGAGAGGAGTACAACAGATCGTAATAGACGAATGCCTTGTGTTCGAGTTTTGGAATCAAAATTTTATATTATTTCTTTAAAAAGTGTTCAAAATATGTCGCATTGGAGATGGCTCGAGTTCATTTAGGAAAAACTTATTTTGGAAGTTTCCGGAAAGCACAATGAGTATCATTCTCATAACAAAATTTTATCATGTTGCGTTTTTTTAGGCTTTTGAATTTGTTTACCATAAAAAAAACTTGAATCAACATGAAGAATTCCCATGATCTGTTGGTCTATACGAAAAATTGTCTGAATTTCTAAATTAACGACCGAACAGGAGGCATTAACCAAAATCAATGTTTTTGGTACATTTGGGTTCCGAAGCGTGACATTTCTTGCGAAGCTCAAATTATTGAAATTTTTCTTGCAGATTTTAACATAAATGTTCGAGAACGTCGAAAAAATTTTCCCGAATTCCTATATCAAAATATTTCCAAGAACATTAGAGAAATTTATATTTATAATTATATGGGAAAGTCTAATGTAAAATTTCGTAGAATATCCTCATATAGGATTGAAAAAGCTCCATGTTAGGTATCTTGATAAACACCTCCAATTTTTCATTTCTTACCTCTATTAAAACTCAATTAGAAACAATCCAATTGTTCTAATCTGTTAGCAAAGTACCCACGATGTATATACCTATAAACTTCGTTGCCTTACTATGTATTTTTTGGAGCACGATCTTAAATGTATTTCTTTTAGTTTACGGAGATCAAAATCATTTCTCAAATATATAGATCTGATTAGGTAACTTCTTTTACTTATGTTCCTTGGGTTGCTCTCAGCACGAAATCATACGATTATTTTATTATTTCAAGCAAAGATTCTTAAATTGTGATGTAAGCCATCTAAGCTAATTGTACGAAGTTCAAGGTACAAAAATGTCTTTTTGCAATCTAGTTCCAATTATGGATTACACGGAGAAAAAAAGAACGCTGATTAAGCGTTGCTAAGCAATGCGAATTTGACATGTTTTTTTTTAAGCGAAAACGGCTGTGGAACACTGCAGCTTTAGCATCACAAATACTGCCTGACATTTCAGAACATTTGATGGTGTCCGGGTATCTCTATTACTACATTTTACAGCCATGCTAAAACAGCAGTGTTCTACATGCTGTAGTCGCGGTTATCTGCCGACTGGGCAGATAACCGCCCGAATAAAGTTCCGAATGATATAAAATTTATTTAACTGTGAACCCGTCATACCTTTGTTCTTGACCGCCCTTTAACTTTACTCAAACTCAAAATTATGCGAATGATAATTGGAATATCACTTTGATCCTAAAAATTTTCATTTCAGATCATTTTTTCCTTTGAATCAATCAATCGGCTCTCCTAAAGAGACATTTTTAAAGCGTCAGATTCAAACTCTCATTTTTTCCTATTGGCTTTAAAACGCTGATAATAGAATACTTTCACTAGAAACAATGAGAAATAAAAAACTCCTACTTCATATGATTTACATTTTTATCCAAGGATTTGATTATTCTAAAATAAATATCAGTAATAAAGAATAATGTCTGGTATTCTGAGAAAAAAGAAACTTTGGATGGTGTGAAACACAAATATTCTCATAAGCAATTCGAGCTATCTCGCGAAACGTTACAAATTATAAAATATGCCATTACCCTTTCTAGCTTATAATAACTATTGATACTGTTGGAACAAACATTATTTACGAGGAATTATTACATCCCTTCGAAATCTTTGAATGTGTCCAAAGTCATAAAAGAATACAATTGTTGAGTTTGACTTACATGAGAGAAGTAAAAATATTTCAAGAAATCATTTTTAACTCAATATTTCTCTGATGGGAATGGTAGGGAACTATACCGCTAGTATGATTGTTATGCAAAAATATATTCATTCATGTGAATAGTCTTAGAAAATATTCGTTGAAAAGTTAACCTACAATCGAGAAATCATTATTTTTCATTTTTCTGATGTTTTGCTTAGAAATCCCACAGCCAGTAATAATTTTAAGAGGAAATGGTAAAATCAGTCAGATCAGCCGATGCACGGACTTCTTTTGGGATAACCTTACGCGAGGAGAACGAAGTCTGCTCCCGACACTCTAAGTGTGAACATTGCCGATACAACAGTATACGACAGTTTGAAAGTTACAACACTATACAGAAGTAACAGATAGTTGATACACTTTGTTCTCGGAAATCTGTATCACGACCATTTTCTTTGGGACAGTCGACATGTAGTCACTGAAGGTCAGGAAAATTTTTCTTGATATAAAGCAATATAAAGAGAAATCTCAAAAAGAAGAACGTACGTAATTTTTATGTATAAAATTCTCGTATTTTTGAAGTGCTATCCAAATAATTCTTTGAGGAAAAAGTTCTTCCTTTCTTAGTTATCCCAGTACTAGTTAATGAGCAAGGCAATGTCGTTTGTTCGGGTGGTAATGAACTTCAAAGAATCAGCCTAACTTACATTGAACGCGATTCCTGTAAAGGTTCAGTGGATATTAAAGGAATGAGAATTACATCGTCTTCAGCTAAATCAGTAGAAACTCAATCAATTTCGATTGTTCCAAAAAGCCGTGAGGATGCAAACTGGATAGCTTGTCAAATTCATCCTAATGACCTGAATTCAATCGAATGGATTGAAAGACTATCTTCCAATAATTCAGACAGTAACAGAGTCGTAAGAGTCGAATACGCGACAATTGATGTTAAGGACTTGAGGGCTTATGTGTTTTGTTTCGTTTTTTTTCGCTCGCGACCTTGTTCGATGCTATTCAACGAGGGACATCGAGGAATTTCCGGAACTCTAAGAGGCCTATAGAGAACTCGGATTCCGTGCACTGTTTTCTTCAGCTTGAGAATCAAGATTCAAGTTGAATCTGATTCCCGTCTGTCCGTTTGCTGTGTCCAATTATCCCGCAATCTGACATGATTTCAGCGGATGCCTCCAAAGCCAGGGAAGGCCTCGAGACTTCCTTGAGCCTTGGGAATGACTTATTTGCCTAGGAGCAAAACCCTTGTCCACGTCAAATTCTTGTGAGGGGAGAATCGCTCTCACAACCCTTTTGAGGCCCTCAAAGCCAAGGCACTGGATGCAATATTAAAGATCGACTCCAAGACTCCCGCAATGGGATGAGAATAAGGTCTGGTTATCTTACATTTGTTGCGGTTTGTTGCCAATGCGGGCGTTCTCGGTCCAGAGAAGACGAGAGTCTCCTCATACCGATAATGCTACGGATTTCTTTCTCTCGAGTTTTCTTAATTCAATTACAGGCTCAATGTACGAAGCCGCTCCTGCAGAACAGCGACGTGGCGACAGCAGAGAAGGTCAGCAGCGCGAACCCACTAATCCAACGGAAGCACCCAATCAGCGCGAGCCAATGGAGGCCACCCGAAGGAGTCGGGATGACGCGCTCGAGTCTCTACCTGCCACGTTCTCTTTTATCCCGCAGCCTCGTGCCGGAACGGAACGTGTCGATTTTCTTTCTTCGCGAACTTTGAAACTTTCTAGTAGAGTCAGTTATTGTACTGCAGAGGTAAGGTCAGTTGGATTTTTGTATGTGGAAGTCCTACAGAATTCCCCGTGATCAGGCTTTCCTATGGTTTAGTGATGTCTTATAGAATTGGTTTTGCTGCCTGATCATGTGGAAGCTCGCGGGTTTCTAAGAGCTTTGTTTAAATTTTCTGACTCGTAATAATTATATAGTGGAAGAATCAGGGCCCTATGAGCCTCTTTTCGTCCTGTTAAATTTTTGTATTACTTGCTAAGCTTTCCCGATTTTGTGTCTTGCTGTCAGCCGCCCTCGTGTACCGTATGGCTTGAATGGATTAGATGAAATTGCAGCTTCCGAAATCCTTTAGAATCATGTAAATTACTAAATATTTGTCTTTTCATAACTGTCTGCCCTGGGAGTGTCGGCGGTGCGTTCGAGCCCGCTCAGGTCAAATAAGATTGCCCCTAATTGCTCTAATTCCACCATCTTTTGTTCTGATTGACTCACTGCTTTGAATTATTACTTTGGAAACATTGCCCCTGTCATGTGCTTCCACTAAACGTAACACCCCCCCCCCCCCACAATTTAGGTATCGTCCATCCTAATGTGTTGGGATACTAAATGAAGAAACCCATGTGCACAACTTGGAGAAAATAATCATTCATTTTCGAGGAAAATCCCATTCCATAACCTTGTTGTAATATCCGAAATTGGCTGGCCCATCCCCTCTACCTCCACTCTGACGAGGGCTGAGCAGTGTCGGGCAAAAGTCTGGCCCGCGTTCACTATAACGCATTTCTGTTTGAGTTTTGAGTGTCTGGCTGGCACATGCGCGCCTGGCGTCTGAAAACTTGTCGATGTCTATGAGTTTTGATCAAAGTGATGTGGGCCAGAATCCAAATAACCCCAGAATTGAGGGTTGCAGTGCATTACACTGCAAACTCAATCAAGTACGTACGTAGCCGAGCGCGTAGCGCGAGGTAAGCAAATCATCGCGCGCAAAGCGCGAGATCAGAATGATGTGCGCCATAGGCACGCTAAAACTTGCGAGCTGCGCGCATAGCGTGCCATAAAAATGTTCCCGCGCAGCGGCCAGATTTTTTTTTATAACAATGAATTCAAGTGGACAACTTACTGACGTGAAACCTTAGAATACCTTTTTTGAGGAATGCAATGTGTATGTATGTTTTATAATTTTTTTTCAGTATGCAACTAAAAATGAAGGGATCCAAGGAAAGAACAAGCCTACACAGTTCGAAGAATACCTTCATACTACCGAAGGTGCAGTTGCCAATAAAGGAATAGATTTAGTTGCAGGAGAAAAAACGTGTCAATAGGATTTTTATATCTATGCAGCTACATTCACGTTGAAATTTCAAACTTGAATTTTTTCTATTTAAAGAAAAAGAATCTTATCTTGAGTATATAACAAATGCACCTCAACAAAATATATCCTACTGTTTCTCTGTACAGGCAATATTTATTGTATAAAATGTGTTGCATCTTGTAAGAACGTTCATCAAATATTTAAAAATTGTTTTTATAATTATTCCGTAAATCATTGTATTATATGGACCAATAAGATTCTTTCGACGGAAGAATTGTATTATTTGATGTACACTGGAATCCCGAATAAAGGAACGTGTCGGCCATGGCCTCCGAAAGCCTCGGCTTTAAGGCGGAGTTCACTTCAAAGTAAACAGTCAGGGTGGCATGATCATGTCCAGTAGGAATGCACAATATTAATCAACTGTGTTTTTCTCTAATGTAGATTTGTCTATTCACAAGATTTGAGGGTGGAAATTGAACTCTCGAGAAAATTGTTTGTTTCACAGAATTTATTGAAGTGTTATAATGTACGATCAATGAATGGTGATTCTGACTTTTGTCTTATGAAATTATAAATTCCTATGGATATCCCTGCTTTCCTAAGCAAAGTCTGCAATAAATTTTCGGATTCAAGCAGAGGTGTACTATTTTTAGAGTGATTCTTGATCAATTCCAAAGAAGCTTGGCAGATGCACAACAAAACATTTAATCAAAAATATCTGCTTTTTAGGCGTGGAGATTCATTAATCGCACACATAAATCATTTTTGAACGTAAACATCAAGTAAAGAACTCAACTTGACTTTCTTAAAACTCCTTGCGATAGTTTTTGGCATAAATTTGAAGTGTGTAAAAACCATGAGAAGAATCTAGGTTGTTACTCATTTTCTCAAAATTTGTAATTTGTGGAAATAAATTAATGTACAAGTTTCAAAATTGATATAAGTAACAAATTTTCTTCCTTTTTGTCGTATCTATCGTGGTTTTATGGAAAAGATCAGTCTTTATCTCTTAAACTTCATTTTTTATAGGTTCGACTATTAATATTGTCCGTAGAAGGTTTACCTACGAGCTTCACATTTCTGTCTATCACAAAACAGTGAGAGACAAAAAATTTAGAGAAAGCAAAAATTACTGTAAACACCATTCTTTCTGACTTATCTCGACTTTTTTGCATGCTGAGATAACCATAGAAGTTTTACGTAAATCACTTTCACCTTTTTCCGTGCTGCGAATATCTTCCATACTTTATTATTTCAAATTTTACATTCTCGTTAACATATTGCGTAAACATCAATGCTTCTGAGAACTTAGAAGTGAATTTGAAAATCAAAGGTCGAAATTATCATTGAATTGATCATACATTGTTGTAATAATATATTTTCTGAATGATGCAAATGTTGTAGAGTCTAGCAACTTGATGTTTTGCATGTCATGACCCGACTTTTTTTTAAATCTCCATATCCTTGAAACTGCTCGTTGGATTTGGATCATTTTTCAAGGTAAAACGTACAACATAAAGGATTTTAAATGCGATTGACAAATGGAACGAAAAATCGGAAAGTGGGTGAAAATTCCGAAGAAAAATTCCAATGATATTTCTGTTCAAAAGTATTTATTGAAAGCTTTTGAAGTGCGGCAAGTCCCTCGAACCCAGTTTGCCGCATCATCTGCGGCTTGTCTTCTGGCTTTGGAGGCTTTGAAGGGGAACTTGATTTTTTTTTGTGCGGTTGACGCAGCAAGAACTTGCCGAAAAATAAGCATCAACTACAGAGGAAGATGCAGTTGTTCATGGGGGCTAAGGCATGAGCTTTGGACTCACTCTGTCTGGTTGCGGGTCTGATTCCTGCCTTACACTTCTGGAAGAGCCTTGACGGTCCACGAAGAGTCGTGAATCCGGTATCTCTAGAGTTCTTGAAGTTCTCTGAGTACTGAGTGACTGTTATTCCTGGTGGTTTAGAACTCACCTTAAGCTGTAGATCACCCTTACCACTGAGTTAGTAGTAAGTTGTGTGAAAAGAATAGAGGAATAGGTTATGTAAAACACTCTTGAGTCCGTAAAAGAAAGAGCGTATACATAAATATTCCGACCTCCTATTATTAACCATTCCATTCTACTGGGGATCCAACTATTTTGTTGAAAATTCATCTTGTTTGGTTAAAGGTGCATCTATTTTCTCAAATATCGATTATTATATCGAAAAATTGGTTCCTTCCCGATAAAAAACAATGTTTTTGTTTCAAAATCAATCCTTATTTTCGAAATTCATCAATTTAGTTGAAAATATACTTTTCGATCGAAAATTCAGTATTTTCTGTTCAAAATGCAGCTGCTCAATTGAAAAACCCTTTTTTTTTTGTTCGAGGATTCATATTTTTTGTGAGTGTTTTGTCTTTTCAACCCTTTTGGTAGATCATCAATCTTATTGCTAAAACGAAATTTTTGGTTTAAGATTTTACTATATGCTACTAGTTTGTTGGAACTTTTTGTCTTCAGGGTCTATTTTTGTGGTAACGAATTTAACTATCTCATTAGAAATTCAATTTGTATTTGGAAAGAATCTAATTTTGATCTGGAAATGTTACAATTTTAATTCTGGTTGAAAATATATCCTCTATAAGTTAAAAATTCCACCATTTAGTAGGGAAAGCATGCATTTATTAAACATTCTCTTTTTTTGAAGGAAATAAATAGAAGTTTATCTTTTTTGTTGAATTTGGCGAGTTTTGACGGTTACCAAAATGTTGGAGATCTTAAAAGAATTTTGATGAAAGATTCCAAACTTTTCAACACTAATTGCAAACGAGTCTTGTTATTCTCAATAATAATATAGGAAAGATAGTTTTGTATTTACTATACAAAATTTGAATAAGAATCCGAACCCAGTTCACAAATTCACAATTTGGAATTAAAACAAATCTACCTGGAAATTATAAAAAGATTCAAATTGAATTCCTTACCATGACTCAGTGCAATTTTTCATGAGCTAATTATATTTATTTTTAAGAATTATTCGAAGAATTACCACTCTTTGAATTACAGAAAAAAATATTCATCCGCAAATCTCGTAGAAAATGACTCACAGTACAAGCCGATTGAAGTCCAAAAACGTTTAATATTCCGAGAATTTTTAGGAGTAAAAAAGAGAATAAAAATGAATGCGATATCTTCTTTTATAACTATCTAGACAGTTTTTGTCCCAAATTAACTGAGTAAAAAAAGAAGTTTCAACAGAAGAGTTAAATTTTGAAACCGAAAGGTGAATCTTGCAAAAATGAATTTTCAAAAAAGTAGTTTAGCTTATAACCAATTCTTCGAGAAGTAGGAAAATTGATGAAAAATATTTAATTTCATTGCTTCAACGTCGAATATTTTGTTGGAATGTTTTATCTAAATGTTATATCATAACTGTGTCATTGGATTATTTTTAGATTTTCAATGTACATGATTTCATGAATTGTATAAGTGCTGGAAGATTGAAAAGTATATACGTAAAAATTAATTAAAACTGGAGTGAAAAGAATCCATGCGTTGTCAGTTATAAAAGAAGATATTGCATTTACTCTTGTACTTTTCTTACTTGTGAAATCTAAATTTCGAAAAATAATTTCTTCTGTCAAACATTGGAATATTTGGCATAAAATAATCTTGCTAATTGAAGACGTCATGTTTTTGAGTTGAAAATCCCAATTTTTTGTACAAAATTTATATTTATGTTCGGAAATCAGGTCACTCGTTGAAAAACTATATATTTGGGTTGAGAATTTCAATTTTCTTTAGATGATTTGTCTCATTGGCCGAAAAATACAATAATTATGTTGCAAATTTATATATTTTCTTGAAACCCCATATTTTTTTGTGAGATAATTAATCTCCTCGGTAGGAATTTTTTCTTTATATAAGTTCAACTATTTGGTTATAAGTTGGACTGTTTCTTTGAAAATTCATTTTTTCAAGATTTACCTCTTGGTTTGAAAATTCACATTGTTCTTTACTTAGGCTTGTGGTATGAGTAATTTTTTATCGGATTCACCAAAGAATATTTTTTCTTAGATTAAAAGTAAATTTCTTTAAATGATTATTTAAAATAAATATAATTACCCATGTGAAATTGTACTGAGTCGTGGTAAAGAACTAATTCAATTTCTTTTCTAATTTCCAATTGGATTTGTTTTTTTATTAGTGTCAATGTTACTAACCGCGAGGACAGGTGTGTATAATTAGGTAGTCAAAGTTGGAACAGTAAAATAGGTTTTTATTAGAAATCAAGACAATACTCATTGGTATGCGTACGTATACTAAACCGAGTATTGGCAGATAGGCCGACCGTAGCGCCAACGGACTCATAGCGGTAGAGGAGTAAAGTGGGTAGATGTAGGATAAGTATGAACCTCCGAAACCGAAGCTGACACCAATCCCTCTTCCCTATAACTCGTAGCGCCAGCGAACTCGTTTCATCCCAACGCATCTTCGCTGATGTAATCTCAACTCATCCTTCTACCAAAGTCCATAACCATCCTCAATCCTCCGATCCTCTACAGAATCCGAAACTTCAGCAGCTTTTTCGGGACTTCCTCTCCACCTTTGCTGCTGCCTCCCAGCAGCCAATCCCTCAGCGCTCATAAGAATAAACCCTCTGTTCTGACCTGGAATGCTAACGGCATCTCGGTCCCAAAGGGATTAGAACTGTCTCTACTTCTTAGGGACAAATCAATTGACGTTGTATGCATTATCGAGACTCATCTCAATCCCAATAAGAAACTCAATGTTCCCGATTCGTCTGTCTACAGGAAAGATCGTCTTTCCTCCAAAGGTGGTGGTTGTAGCGCTTCTTGTTCGAAACTCTCTCCGCCACTCAGCCATCAGCACAAACTTTTCTCCATGCGAAGTAGTTGGAGTCGAAATTCATCTCGCCTCAGGTCCTCTTCGCATCCTCTCAATTTACTCTCCTCCGAGCATCAATTCGGATATTTCAAAAATTCTTGATCTCTTCGACTCTAATACCCCTACTCTGGTTGCTGGTGATCTCAACGCCAAACACAGGGCCTGGGGTTGTTTCAAAAATAACACAAAAGGTAATGCTTTCCTCAAAACTGTGACTCGCCATAACCTAACCATCGAGGCTCCCTCAGGACCCACCCATTTCCCTAGCTCTTCTAAACACCAACCCGACATCCTCGACATCTTCTTAACAAAGAACATAGTCTTTGACAGTGACCCCCGATCTCTTCCAGAACTTAGTTCTGATCACAATCCAGTACTCCTGGAGTTGTCGGGTACTCCTGATCTCGCACCTCCCACAGAATCAAAAATCGATTATCTTTATCTCAAATACATTCTTGAATCTTCCACCTTCGAATGCTGCCAAATCCAATCTACTTCCGATCTGGATGCAGCTGTTGAAGCCCTGGCGAAAGACATATAAAACTCTGTCCAACTCGCAACCACCACGAGCTGCACTTCGGCCCGCAAACCAAAACTTTTGCCTGCCACCCGCGTTCTTATTCGTAAGATAAACGAAGCACACAAACATTGGCAGTCCTGCCGGACCCCCAAACAGCGCCAGCGTCTCAACTCCCTTCAGAGACAATTAAAAACTGCTCTTCATACTTTTGACACTTCATCTTTCGAATCCTACATACCCGAAGCTGAATTGTTCCCCAAAAGATGCTGGAAAGTTATCAAAACCCTCCGTAACAGGAAATCTTACCTTCCTCTTCTTGCCAAAGACGCCAATCATTCTCTCTCGACGAGGAAAAAGCAAAAATTTTCGCAGATTCGCTTAAAAATCAATGCTCCCCTTTCCTTAGCCCCGGCAAATTTGCTGAATTTTACCACTATGTATTAAGGACCGCTCAAAATTTTTCTGTCACAGATACGGACTTTATTCCCACCTCTCCCAAAGAAGTCTCCGACACAATCCGCATCTTGAGAAATCGTAAAGCCCCCGGCAATGACTCCATCAGCAATGATGTTTTGAAAACGCTTCCTCGCAAGCACATCGTGGCTATCTGCAACATTGTTAACGCAATGGTGCGATTACAATACTTCCCCACAGCCTGGAAAGAAGCTATTGTAATTTTTCTTCCAAATCCGGGTAAACCTCTCTTAGCTCAGCATCAAGTTTTTGTCCTATCAGTCTGTTGTGTACTCTCAGCAAACTAGCCAAAAACATAATTCTTTCCCGTTTTGATAACTTCGTTTCGCAAAACAACTTTCTTCCTGACTTCCAGCATGGTTTTCGCAAACGTCATGGAACAGCTCATCAACTTCTTCGTATTTCTGAGTACATTGCCAAAAACCTTAACAGAGGCAGGCACACATCCATGCTTCTTCTGGACTGTAAGCAAGCCTTTGACAGAGTCTGGCATGACGGTCTTATTTATAAACTTATCAAGTTAAACTTTCCTCCCTATCTTATCGCCTGAATCAAATCCTTTCTCTCGAACAGGAGCTTCAGAGATCGAGTTGGAAAA
>WSXT02069621.1:0-26755 GCA_011762715.2 Neuroterus valhalla | reverse complement strand
CAGCAATGCCTTCTGTCGACCCCCCCCCCTAAATAAGCCACGTGGTTTATGGATGGCCCCTAATTGAGACCTCATGAGGATGCGGAAATTAAATTAACTTTTTGTGGAAAATTATCGCTTTTCAAATACGCTGGAATCCGAACCTAGGACACTTTGTTTGCTAAACGAGTGCTCTCCAAACCGAGCTACGAGGAGGTCCAGCGAACCTTTTCTTGCAGAAATTCATGTTAGAACTAATGCAGATAGCGTGAATAAGAATAAGAATCTTTTAATAAAATTGTATAATTATGCATATGTGTAGCTGAATTGCGTATATATGTCTGCATAAAGAAGCTCGCTGGACCCATGCGAAGCTAAACTGAAGGAGCACTCGTCCAGTCCCTGAAAGGTCTTGGGTTCGGATCCCAGAGGAGTCGAAAAGCGGTCTTTTTTTACCAAGGGTTGTATTCATAAGCTAATTACAGAAATTTTTCGCCGTTAGCTCAAACGATTGGATTTGTCTCAGCATTTTTACTTGATAAAAAACCTCATAAAACTGAGTGAATGCAGGTGAATAGAAAAGTTGCCCCAGGTCATAAGGACTTTCCTTTTCGTTTTTCTTCGTTCTTCAATCTCGAGTCTCATAAATATCAAATGATGGGAAGACCGTTAGAGTGGGGCATCATAATTCATAGGTGTTGCAGACATTCAGTGCTATAGAAACGAAAGGAAGAGCGAGGAGGAAGGCAAATAGGAAGAGTTCCTGGTCCAGGAATGAAGAAGAAGCGTACGATGTAAACGACCTTCCGTGCGGTAGACTTGGCCCAGAGTAACTGGCCGGAATGGAGGACATAATTTCCCCTCTGGCTATTCGCAGCTACAGAGCCTCGGCACGTTTACACGGCAGCGATCCAATCCGAGACTCACTATGCCTTTTATTCCGTATATCGCCCGGAGGCAGCAACTTGCCTCTGGAGATCACTATGAATTGTCGGCGTGCACTTCCGCAGCGATATAGAAATAAGGCAATTCTTTCTGTAGCACAGCCAACCCCGAAAGCTCTTTTTCCCAAAGAACGTTCTTAGAACATCTTATCATCCAGAGACGCCCTTCAATAAATATTATTTATCATTAGAGAACCAAAGTTGCACTGTTTTATCGTATGAAATTACAATACGAGCTGGGACACGGAATGTAGCCGAGGCGAAGCGAAGACAAGCCGTAACGGAGGCCTCAGTTACACCTCGTCTTCTGTTTGCCTCGACTCTGCTTCGCCTCGGCCACACTCGTGCTCCGACTCGCATTGCAAATTCAAAGAATGTGAAGGTTTTACACAGGAGCCGTGTGTCTTACAATATCTTTGTTCAAACGCAATTATTAGTTCAATTTTAGGGTCTCACAACCTTCTCCAAACAACTTCCGTCAACTATAGATCTATTGTTTGGTCTGTACACAACGCAATGGTGCGGCGAGAATGTGAATTGCTCAGCGCCCGATAAAGTGTGATGCCGATGTTCTTTAACCAATCAGATAAAACTAGATCATTACTTTGTTAGCCCAGGATCCTAAGTAAGCCCCTTTCAAGACCTAGGGTTTTGAATATTCTTGAAGGAATCATTTGCAAACGATTAAATCGCACTTATGATGGAGGTGTTCCAAAAAGTCTTTGTGGCATTGGATGTTTTCTAAACGCTATTTGGCCTTCGTCAAAACTTCCTTCACCTTTGCTTTATGAACCTTCATATTTCTAAGGAACCACCAAACTCTGTTCAAGGTGCTTGACATAGCACAACTTTAAACATTTTTATATTAGATACATATTGCTGAAAACTGAAAGGTGCAAATAAGAGTATTCTTTCTCTTCGTTCCGGTTTTTCTGCTAATGTAATTATAAGAATAGAGATTCTATTCTACTTTATAGGTTATCTGCTCATCTTATCTGCTTAACATAGTGATATAAAGAGGGGTCATTGGGAAGAAATTATTTAGAGAGGACTACGAGAGAAGAAAAATAATGCTTGAGGCCTGTCTGAAAAAGACCGATTCCATTTCCAATCATGCAGGCTGGCGACACTCATGTCACCGATCGTCTCCAAATTGAAATATGTTTTTCTAGGTGCAAGATAAGGGGACACGTATTTTTCTACTTATCGACTGGACCAAAATTATAGGATTTATATTGATTTTTAGGTTAACATCTAAAAGGAATTGCTATTTTTATAAACATGTTCAAATTCGATTTTCTCAAAAATGCCATGTTTTTTTTTTGCTGGATTTTTTTTACAAATAGCTGATTCCAAGACCTAAATTTTAAGCTATATGGGACTTTCCAATTTTTCGTTATATGGAAATAAAAAAATTAAAACAATTTTTTTTCACTTTTTGAGTTTGTTCGTACGAGTCTTTTTGTAAATCATTTTCAATTATACAAAAATATTTTTTAGATAACAGTATTACTATAATTAAATCTTAAATTACATTCTTACATTTTTTCATTTATGAACAAAATTTTAGTAAGCCAGTAATTGCATTTGTATGTACACTTTTAAATTGGTTTTATGTTCATTGTCTTTCACTTAGTTTTTATTAAAAACTATTCTTTACTTTGGGAGATTTATTGTTATTTTCACTTTTTTACATTCTTTTTTTCTGTTGTTTTTATTTCTGCCATAGTCGTTTGTAAAGTTCGACCTGTAAAAAGTTTTATTTTACCGTTTCCTTTTACAGACTTCCAAACGTGAGTCTTTTGAATTCCTGGTTGATCCTTAATTTTCTCTCATTCCAATAATTTTTTCTCTCTGAAAGATTGTACTTCTTCTTCTGATCAATAAATTAAACTCTCGTGCAAATAAATAAAAAAAAAGTGGAAAAAAATCGATTTTATTTTTTTATTTCCACATAATGCAAAATTGGAAAGTTCCATATAGCTTAAAATTTAGGTCTTGGAATCAGCTATTTGTAAGAAAAATGGAGCCAAAAAAATATGGCGTTTTTAAGAAGATCGAATTTAACCATTTTTATGAAAACAGCCATTTTTAGGGTAATTTTAATTATTTCTCAAAATGGTTAAGTAAAGTTGAAAGAATACCTAAAACTACATCGAACAACATAAAGCAGTCACGAAAAAAATTAAAAACTACAAAAATATCAGGTATTTCCATTTTCCAGTTGGCAGAGAGTCATTTTAGAGGTTGACTTAAAAAGCTACATAAATCCTGTAGTTTTGGTCCAATCGAAAAATAAAAAATAGGTGTCCCCTTATTTTGCACCTAGATAAACATATTTCAGTTTGTAGACGGTCGGTGTTATGAGTGTCGCCAGCCTGCATGGTTTGAATGGAAACGGTCAAGATATATGAGATCAAGACTGGGATTAGACAGGTGGACCCCATAGTTTATGCTACAAAAGGAGTTCGATGAGAAGAAGACCAAAATGAAGGCAGATGACAAAGAGAGAAAGAGAAAATAAATGGTGGTAATACGGAAGAGTTGATCAAGTACTAGAGCAGAGAGGAGGAATGGAAAACAATACAAACAATACAATTGTACAATACATACAATACATACAATACATACAATACAATACATACATACATACATACATACATACATACATACATACATACATACATACATACATACATACAATACATACATTGTATTTGTATTGTACATTGTTTCATTGTTTCATTGTTTACATTGTTTGTTTTTATACAATTCCTATAAAAACTTAATCTTCTTGATGGTGAAATCACTCTAACCATAGAATAACTCAGTCCTACAAACTATCTTCATCTCGTTTCTCATCCATATTATTAAAACTTTCAAACATGTTAATATGTAACACCTGTGAGTGTGGCAAAATAATATAAATTCAGCCTCCGCAGTTAGTCTAAGTACTCAAAGTAGTGATTTCCCCTTAACCCTAATATTCTCAAGAATGACTCCTGAAACATCGAATAAAATCTAAATAGATTATTCCAGCCTGGCTAAACTTCGAGCTCTCTCTTTGGCAAGCTTAGTTTCGTTGCATCCATGCGTACACATTACCAATTTCACGCCCAAAAACAACGTGTGAAAATTCCCAGATCATCAGTGAGCGAGACTTTATGAACGTATTGTGCGGCAGAAGAAAGTGAGAGGAAAGAAAACAGGACAAACTGGAAATACATAGCATACGAAAGGCAATTTGCTCATGACTATGGAAGGCAGGGGGAAGAAAGGTGAGTATGAAGACGGAGAATGGAACTGATGGAAAGTGTACGAGGAGCAATGCTACCGGCGCGGCAGACAATGGACTAACTAACTACCGGCCGAACCAACCTAACCCGCGCGATAGTATTTCATTTACATAACCGTAATCCTACTTAGAGGCGAATACCTGCTTCCCTCGTATGTTTTCGTTTCTCTTACCTGTATGCTGAATGATTAACACGTAACCTACCTATTTTCGCGAAATAGACCTTTTATCGACGTCCTGAGATTCTCCGCTAAAGGTCGGAACATTAGAGTTTTAACGACTTCAAATTGATATTAAATTGTTCCATTATCTTTACCGACTCTTCCTTCATCAATCTTTCCAACATTTTCGATCTCCCCAATTCAATCACGTTCCTTTCTTAAATTGCTTGCTAGACAAACGAATTGACAGCACTGTTTTAACTAGATGAAGACAGTAGTTATTAGTTAATGATATGTTCCACATTAGAAGCTTTAATTTTCTAAATAAAGTAAGAAGATATATTATTCGAGCATAGTATCAAGTTAGAAAAAGCCCGATTTTTTACAGTTGAAGGAAATAAGAGGGATCAGGATATTGAAAAATAACAACGTACTTTTATTTACAAAGTATGCATATATTTACACGCGCTACACGCAAAGTACATAATAAAAGTACAAACGTATACGCGTACTTCATATCCGAGGAAAGACGCGAACGATCACTCGACGTACATAAATAGCCTATCTTCATCACGCGACTTTATGTATAAAATAATAAATTAATCCATAAAAAAATAGAATAAGGGTCGGAGCGAAACGAGTTTGTCTTATGGCTTTGCAGTATGACTACTGCATACTCCGTAATGCCGACTGCCCTCACAAGAGCTTCGATTCTACTTACATTTAGTTACCTGATATGCAGTTCACTTCTGCACAATTTTTACACTGCATTTGAACGGCTAGTTTTGTTCTTCATATGCATACTCTGAATCCGGCGGCAACTTCTCTACGTGCCATTTCACGTGACCGCCGAATGACGTTTGAACTTTCACCTGGTAGATTGTGTTCGAGGACGCTGATCTTCTCTTAACTAAGAGGCACTGAGCAGTGTTCGTCAAACAGGTACTGCACACGCATTCCAAGAACACATTCACAATCCTAATTCGCGAGAAAAATCGTAACCTATTGACCTAAATGAGTATTGAAAACCGCATGCATCGTTTCGACCCACAGACATTCACACAGTCATAAAAATATATACTTTCATACCTAAAAATACACGCACATTCTGTCCTAAAGTGCGTAAGTCCTTTGAGCGCGACCCTGATGCAAATTGGATGCACCAACATTTTTTAATAATGATTTATTCAGATGTATCTTCCACCTCGCAAACATTTGTGTCAAGATCATGACACCGTTTGTCATTGACCCCAGGACCCTGGTGATAGCAGCCACTTTCATCGAGTCTGAGTCTCTTTCGTCGAGAGTCTTATGAGAATCGTGTGGTTTCAGAATATTTACAAGATCGTCGTGAAAGTGAAACAATTCATCATGAAGATCCCTGTTACTTTCTCTGCGTCGGAGGATGTCTGTTCAGAGTGCTTGTTTTTCGAATCAATCTTTAGCATAGTTCCATATTTTGCACAACACTGTTAAACTCTCTACTATGGGGAATTCACATCCAATGGAGATCTAGGTAGTCAAAATGGCGCTGATTAGGACAAAAAGGTCCCGTCAGAAATATGAGGTTTTTATTCGCATTATAGAAAAGAGATCCGATGATGTGGAATCCTATCTCGGAGGTACTTGAACTGCGCAGAGTTGCGATTGGCATTAGCCAAAATTGGTAACATCGGTCCGAGACTTTGAGAAGTAAACTTGATTCAACTAGATTTTTCTGCCTCAGTCTTGTCTCCACGTTGTTTTTCGTCTTCTAATGTGGACCTGGTTTCTTTTTTAGATTCCTTGTAGGCATCGTTAAAGAAAATAGCCATTGTGTCCCCAGCTGATGATTCAGAATCTTGATTCGAAGATCTTTCCTCGTTTCTAGATGAAGCTTGGGCTACTAGTTCCTCCAAATCTCTGTTCTCTTCCATACTTTGAGAATCGGAGCTGTGTTGATCACTTACAACATTTTCAGCAACATTGTTTGATGCAGCTTGGGACAAATCTTCGTAGACTTTTTCGAGGGGCTGAACCCGAGGTGGTTCTTGGATTTCAAAATGACCACCATTTTGTGGTTTTTCAATCGCAGCAAGGATGTCCTGGAGAAGACCGTTGGATAAAACTTGATCGTGTCTAATGCTTCCATCGGAGTTTTCTGTTCCCAAACCACCATCTGCAGCTTGAATCTGAAGAGTGTAGGTTCCTTTGGACCCTTGAATCTGGAAGCCATCACCACCTTCTCCAGTAAGTCCTTGTTGTGCTAAAGCGAGAGCGTGACTTCCTTCTTGGGTTTTTAGGAATTGACTTGCATCCACTTCGTTTGATGCAAAACTCTTGGCTTCACTGTATCCTTGAGCAGTAAGGGCTGCTGTAAGTGCTTCAGCTGATAGTCCATTATCGTTAAAGTATCCAGGTCCAGAAATAAGAGAATTTTGTCCTGGACCAGGTGGTAATTGGGGTAAATCGTGAATTTGGTTTGTGTTAAGCGCGGCACCAGTTTGGTCAGATCCTTCGAATGATACTCCAATAGGATTTCCGTAGCTGTCTTTCAAGTTCTCCTTCGGCTGTTGATTGTGTTCGAGATCAAGTTGACTGATTGGTGGTGTTTGAAGGGAATTCAAAGGTATAGCGTTCAATGGTGCATTATATAGACTACTCTGACTACCTCCAGCAGTTGAGAAACTAGACGATTGTGCGTTTGGTAAGCTCTGATGATTCTGGATGTTTTGGAAGTTTGAATTGCCAAGGTCAGCCAGGCTGTATCCCACAGCTCCATTTGCTTTCTGGAAACAGTCACCCTTTACCCCGGAGAGTGGGGAATTTATAACAGGTGTGCCGTAGGTATTAGAGAGTGAATTTTCTACGCCATTGTACAGGTTTCCACCAAAGCCAGTTGAGGTCGAGATGAAAGTTGAAGGAGGTCCAAAATTCGGTGCACCATAAGTTGGCACTGGAGCTGGAGTATTGAAGTCATTGAAAGACAATGGTGTTCCATAATTCACATTAGGTGCAGCTACTGCAGCATTTAGTCGGAATGAGTTGTCTTTTCCAAAGCTGTTGCTTGAAGAGAAGGATCCAGATAACTGAGAGCCTCCAGATTGGTAGAAGGGGACATGTCCGTTCAAGCGTGGGAGTTGTTGGTCAAGTACTGACGGGGGACCGAAATTTTTCGAGGGCTTGTTAAAGTCATTAGATTGGAAAGGCGGAAGATACTTATTTAAATTAGAAAGCATTCCACTTGGAACATGTTCTTTAAATTTCAACGGCTGTCTATTTCGCGGAGGAATCAAAGATCCCGGTAGCTGAGGTGCTCTTGGTGGTCCTCGATTTCTCGAAAAGTGTTGACCTCCATGTCTGTTAAATCCTCCGAATGCACCGAACGATTGAGACGATGAAAATCCTGATGAGAATCCACCTCCTCGAAAGCCTTTTGATGGTGGATATGGTCCATTCACCGCAAACGATGATGCTGGTGGGGCGCCGTACGAATCAGCCGGGGGAGGTGGTGGTAATGGGTGACTAGGTACAGGTGGACCATAACTTCCCGATGGCGCGACTGGTAATTGTTGAGCCAATAAGTCATTTCCTAGTGATGAAGGACCATGCGAGTCTCCGGATGGTGGTCCATAAGAGTCAGATGGCTGTGATGAGAGTGAGAGACCAGCGTCTCCTTGAGAAGAACTTTCACCAGAGAAAGACAACCCTTGTGGACTAGAAAGTGCTCCAGGACTAGGCAGTAACTCGAATCCAGGCCCCTTGAGGTCATTGCCACTATTGGGTACGCTATACTGATTACTGGATGGTTCATGATTGCCGAATTGATTGTGGGTATCAGAATTGTAGTTGTTTACGGAGTTTCCTGGTCCATGGCCTGCATGGAGGGGCTCGAACTCTGGAAGGGCTGGCGGTGGTAGCCCGTCATTTTCAGAAGAAGCAGAAGGTTGATGAACAGATGATTTTAAATTGTGGTCTTCTGGGTTGTTGAGAGGAACTCCATAAGAGTCGCTCGGAATGTTTGATTTTCCTGAATCGAGATTCTGGAGATTCTGAATATTCAACGCCAAACTCCCACTACCGGAAGGTGGTTCATAGTTCTCTTGAGGAAGTTGATTGTGTTGTCCTTGATTCGGACTGCTGACTAGGCCAGCGATCGGTTGCCATCCGTCGTATTTTATATCAGGAGGGGTTGGTGGTGCAGGAACTCCTGGGGGAGGTGGTGGAGGTGGGCCGTAAATATCGTTATTAAATGGTGCACCATATTGTGATTGCGGAGGAGGTGGTCCATAATTATTCTGTGGAACTGATCCAAATGAAATTGCTGGTTTTCTAGTCGGTGGTCCATAAGCTTCCAAAGAAACTGGAATGGGTGGTCCGTGACTTGGCTTTGAAGATCCAAAAGGTGGTCCATTAAATTTCGGCGGTGGTCCGTATTGAAGTTTGGGTGGCATAAACTGAGAAGGTGGTGGTCCGTAGCTCTGTTTCGGTGGTCCGTAGCTCTGTTTCGGTGGTCCGTAACTCTGTTTAGGTGGTCCATATTGTGGTTTCGGTGGTGCGTAATTTTGTTTCGGTGGAGATGGTGGTGGTCCGTATTGTGGTTTAGGGGGTCCATATTGTGGTTTTGGTGGACCATATTGCGGTTTTGGCGGTCCTGGTGGTGGGCCATAACTCTGCTTAGGTGGCCCATAAGCAGGAGGTAGTCTTTCTGGAGGTGGTGGTGCAAAAATTTGTGGTGGTCTATGGTCACCTGTTAATTCTGGAGGACCATACACAGGAGCTGGCCCATTGAATCCGGATCCTGCAGGTGGTCCATAGGAATTACTTATTCTGTCCTCGATCTCGACCTCTGTTTTCTCCTCTTCGATCGCCGACGAAGATTGCGAGCTCGCTTTATTCACGACTGCGTGAACTTGGTGACCGACCAACAGAATGCAGAGCAAGGTTGCCATCTGTAACCATAAAGAATTTTGTTGGTGTTTGGATGGAAATTGTGAAGAAATTTAGTATTTTGAAGTTGTATTTATGAACTATTTTATTCAAGCTTTAGCAAGCTGGTGAGTAGATAACAGTTTGACTCATTTGTGCCTAAATACATGTGCAAAGAGTTCATTAATAAATGTGAGGTATCATTAGCTAACTATCTCTGATTCGTTACAAGCGTGGAACATTACACGCGTAGTCATGTATGAGAAGGCATAACATTCTATGTTAAACAGAAGATACTAATTCGAAACAACTTGCTTGCCTTTCTCTCTAGTTCTATTTAGTATCAACAAATCATCATGACTTTTTTTCAAAACTTATCGAACATTCGTTCTTTTTTGTACACTCGTAATGCAACATAATACTTGTTGATATCTTTACGACGGTTTCTGTTATGATCTTTGTTTTCCATTAGCATCTTTCTAGTTACTGAATTATAGAATCTTCTACTTCATAACAAGGTTTATTATAACTTTTATGATTGATGTTCAAACATTTTCTCTTTATGTGTGAAGTCTAAAGTATTCCATAAACCTATTTCCATAATTTGTTTCAGAACATAAAACTTCAGAAGATACCTTTCCCTTTTTAATTATAAGTTCATTCATACAGATATTCTAGAAAGAGTTGGGTGGTCCTTCTTTCTAAAAGACAGTGAGATCCAGCGGTGGATTACTACACCACTAGAGGACTGGTTAGCTCTACTACTTTCATCAAACCTAACTAGCTCATCAGGCGCGTGAAGCTCATGCCGAGCGCTCCGTAAAAGTAGCTTAACGTTGCGTATTTCGCGCGAGATCCATGGTCTTATTGTGTTCATGTTTTATGTCAGAGGCCGTGAGATTTTTGGCTCGTTTGCGATGCGAGTTTTGTGGAACAAAGCGAGCAAGTCTAGAGTTGTATTTGTAGTTTAATAAGAAAAATTATGTAAACACGCATTGCCTACTGCGTGGGTGAAAACGAGTTGCATTACAAGGAAGACACATGTTGTGGTGCAAGACTCTTAGTGGCAGGAACATCTCGTTCAGAAAATAAGGAGTATTCTCGGTATCCTTCGAGATGAGCCGACAAGAAAGCGACTCAGCAAATCAAGCTTGCAAAAGTACGCGACCTGTCAACTCCAACAGGGACGTCAGAATGCTACTAAGTGGCACGATGGCCGAGATGCAAGTCTGAAATAATATACTGTACTTTCTCCCGACTCAGTTGTCTGAGAAGAAATATCAGTTCACGTCGATTGGACGACCAAAGATCCAAAAGGGAATCTTATTGAATGGTGATTCGGAGGGACTTTTAACTCATTGAATTCAAAGGTTGGAATCCCCCCCCCCCCCTTAATTGATGCATTCTACTAATTTGGAATGAGCAGCGTAATTCGTTTAGAGTGCAGAAACAGGTTCTAGCATTAGAATTAGATTTTGCTGATCTTCGGAGATTATTTTGTGTAGAGAATAAATATTCCTGATGTAACCCTACCATTTGCATTATTTCTAGACAAAGATGTTCATCGTGTGTTTCAAATATCTTGGATTTAAATTATCAGAAAAAGATGATTCCACGAACTTGAGAGTTTCTTTTTGGAAGAAAGAACTTGTTTCAGGATTGCTTGTGAAAGTACAAAGTTCTATTTCACTTTAGAAATACAGAAAAGAAAATCGAGAATGAATAATTCATCTGCTTGACAGGTCATGATAATCACATTACCCATAAATGAAGTATCGAGAGCTAATATAAAGATTGCTTGTTCGAGACACTCCATTGCTCTTATAAATAAATATTTAGACACATTCTGAGTGAAATCGTTACACTTTTCACAGACATGATTTTTATTGCAGACGTAAATTTTATAAATTCGAAGTATGCGTACAATACAATATGTATCTGGAGATGAAGTGTCTTGTACTTGAAAAAAACATTTTATACAGTTATATGATCAGCCAAATTATACGTTCCAGAGTTTATAGTTCTTTTCATTATCTGTAAGTTGCTCAGTTCAGTCCATAAACTCTTGATCGTTATACTTTCAATCAAGAAACTATTACCTACAAGTTTCTCACTTATCTAGAGAAAATACGTTCATTCGAAAATTCTCTTCTTTGAGTACGACATAGAGCGAAGAATTCTAGATAAAATTTTCAATTATAAATAAATTTTGATCATAGCTGATTTTGCAGAAACATTTATTGCATAATAAATTACTGACATCATTTTTTTGTTGCTTTGCAATTTGTTTTCTTCTACACAACGACCCATCTCATCAGACTTACGAGACACTTTCACTTGGAAATCAAAAAATTTGAATCGTTAAAAGCACCATTTTCATATAAGAACCTTACAGTCGAAAGGAGTAGAATCGTGCTCATCGTGACAGCCTTCGGATCTTATTGAAGAAACATCACGATAGAAGGATCGAGAATCGCATCTTCATAAGCAATCGATTCGAGGGTCGATCGAATCGTACAAGTGAATAATGTCTTTCAGTCGCAGATGGATTATCATCTCAGAATCCTAAAATGTTAATCTCTTCAAAACACTTCAAGTTATTGTCTACATCGTTTTCGTAATAACGCATTTCTCTTGAAAGGCTATTTTATACCACGAAAAAATTTAATTTCGTTGCCTTTGCTCTAAGGTGATCTGCAAAAACGCCATAGAATCTCAGGTTTATCTAGAATCGTGGATCTTTGATCTTCAATCGATTGAGGCCATGGTACAAATAGAAAAAGGAGCTTCACGATCAGACAACACAATTTTTCAGCTTTGACGCACGTCAATTTATAATGGTCTTTAAACTTTCTCGAACACAATTCATTTTTCACTCTTCCATTTCTTTTTCTTGATTGTTTTTTTCTGTCAGCCACAATTTATCCTTTATTACCCATACGAAAATTTACTGACTTTGAAAAACAAATTATAATTTTTTTCAAGCTATGGTATAAGCTAAATATAATATAATAATTATAATAAATATAACAGCTAATATAAGCTATGATATGATATGATTCACAATATCTTCTCTCGGAGAGCTTGTACGTTGTAATGATTTTGATCGGTACTTTTTGGTTTTAGTATGCAACAAAATTGATTAAACGGGGGAAAAAATAAGCGTTACGCGCGTGTGGTTAATGTTTCAGTTATTATTATAACATTCATGCATTTTATAGTCTCTATTATCTCAAATAATAGGAAAAGGAAGGAGGATATTTTCAATATTGCTGAGAACTGACACAACTTCAGAATTGATATACAATTATTCTAAAATATTGTGAATGTGCTATGCAGCGGAATGATTTTTTGTTAACAATCTGAGACATTTGAAATGTAACATTCGTTAACATTGTATATGAAAAACACTTACATGCCAGCATTAGGAATCGTTCAAGATAGTGAACCATTTTTTAAGTCTCATGTTTCTTTCGTTCAATATAACCGGATTTCGATGGAAGAAAACATATTACCATTAAATTTTTTTGTTGAAAATGTATTCTGAACTCCAATGATTTTTTTTCTTTTATGATGTCTGATTTTATGATTCTGAATTTCAATCTAAAGAATAATCATTATCTGAGGAATCCTATAATTTTTCAATCATAAATCCCACCTTCGACGGAGTACACTAAGTTAACGACTTCCGGTCTGAATGCCATCGTAATATGAAAGTGTGAAAAAAATATGACTTGAATTGAAAGATTGTAAGTATTCTTCGAAACTTCGACAATCCTACAAATCTTTGTAAATACTTCGTGACTCCTAAAAATTCTTTGAAATACATTGAAACCTTGGAAAATTTGGGATCTGAATTGAAATATGTCAAGACCGATCGGAAACGGTTGATAGCATATTGTGCACAGTGGCACCAAATTAGTTTGCAAGAGCGAGGCGTCGACGAGCGCGATATTTTATGTAATCATAGTACAATTTTCGAGCTTTCTCGTCAACTTACGTCTGACGTTTGCGGTTAGTTTAAAGGGAAAAATATCGCGCAAAACAGCCGTGCGAACAGTGCGCGTGAGGTGAAGGTAAAGTGCGCATGCGCATACTCTGTTAAAGCGCAATTTATCGACCTTGGCTGGTAAAGTACCCCACCATCAACAAAGGCCTACTTCCCTGCTCAAAAACACGCAGTCAACACCAGGAAACCATGCTCGTATTACAAAAAATGTTTCGAAGGCTTTTAAAATCCCTTAAAGTCTGCTTGAATTGAATAAAAATTCATATTTATTATGTAAAATCTCTGAAATCTTCTATTTTTATTCACAGTCTCTGGAAATTATGAAAAATCGTTGGCGATATGTTTGAATTACTCGAAATCTCTTGAAATCTCTTAGAATCGCTTGCAATAAATAGGAATCCCTTGAAATATTTCAGAATACTTCAGAAGCTTCAAATTCCTCCATTTCTTATCAAAACCCAAAGATATCCTCTAAAACTTCCAACTTTCCTATATCCCCAGAAATATTTGGAAACCTAATATCTAGTTACAATAGAAATTCGAATGATTAACTCCTTGGTATTAAAAGATGAACGGCAAGGAATGATTTCTTCTCATGACATGAAATTCAGCTTTATTCTCTCATAGAAACTGATAATTTCTTATCGGTATTTGTTGAAACCTGTGAAAGCCTGTCGGTGAAATTGTAGTGTTACGACTTTCGATAGGCATCATACCTGAATATCGGAAAACCGAACTTGATAGAACTTTGGCCATCAGGTTTTTCCGCACATTTTGTGCGAGATCCTTTCAAATGTAATAAATAGAACGATTCCAATTTATTCAGAAGCCATTCATGTTTTGAACAACAATGAATGCGAGATTTCTTATCAATTTTGTGGGACGACTTCTTTATGTAGATTGCTACATTTGTAACAATACATTCTTATGTTATATAACTTTTAATCAGAAACTGTTTCATTTTTAATGACTTTATATTAACATTGTTCATATTTGATAACTGCTACACTATTCTTAAATTTTGAACACCTTTAATTGGAAATGAACAACTTTAGAATGTCGTAGGTAAGGTACTTCCTGAAACCTATCATTGTTGTGATTTCGACTTCACATGCATACTAGTTTGAAAACGTGATAACTAAGAAATTTTTTCCTTTCAACTTTTTAAACCTTACCATTGTTCAATCTAAAAAGGTTGAATTCAGAACCTAACAGGTTTTTAATTTTTCGTAATTAATTCATAATTTCAATACACTTGGTAATCAACTGTCCCTGATGGATAAGTTTCTAACAAATTTTCCCAGAAACAGAGAGGAATTAACTACATTTACCCGCTAGAGAGTCGTATCTCTGTAGAGATACAACACTTTTGCAAATTGACAAACGATACTCTATCAAAGCATAACACAGTTGACACGCTCTAATAACAAAAACATTGGTTAGTGGCTTTATTCGGTACAGACAAATTATGCTATTTCCAATATTCTTAAATCAAATTTTAAAAAAGTTTAAACCGTGATTGCTCCTAATCTCAAAGCTTCTCAATTGAAATAAAGATTACATTTTTTCAAGTTTTACCGCTTGCACACTGAATTGTTTAATAATTCCTAATATATTCTACTACAACTCATTCTCTTCCCTTTCAGGATTTTTCAAGTTGAATTTGTCTATTTTAAATTTCCCAAACTCAGGTTTGTAGACTTTCATCAAACACGGTTTCATCTAGAAAATGCCAATATCGATGTTTCGTTTCTGATGGTTTCCCTCCATTATGGACAAAATAATTTTTGCAGCTGTGATGTGAATTTTTATATATTCTTCAAGATGAAGTTCTATATTTTATAAACGTCGAAACTGCAATTAAAAAAAAAGTACTTCATTAAAAGTCCCTAAAAAGTAATAGGTTTCTTGGTACCAGCAAAGAAGCTCAGAACTTGTTAGTTTCTTTCGATATAATTTTTGCCTTGTATAAAATTTGTCATGAAAATTTTGTTTAACAAGTTTGTTTTGATTTAAAATCCTTGAAATGATTACCACCTTGATTTCTCTATAGACATCATAAAACTAAAATAATGTTCCTAAATCTACTTTTCTTGATGGATTATTTAAAAAAATCAATAACTATGACGCACTGAATCTCAAGGTGATAAACTTTTATCAGAAAGTGGATCAAAGCGTTGAACAATGCCAAAACATTTGGATACTACATAACTGCACATCAAAAATTACAACTAAATTCACAAGTCTTTCGACGAAGATTGCATTTGTTTTCCCATTGTGCAACTATAACTAAACTAAATACACGCGCGAGGCTAATTGATTGTCTAAAGTTATTAGGGGTGTCAGGACTAAGGACATTAGTCAAAGTAATTTTTAGGGCGCTAACATTGACAATGTAAGATTCTCGAACAAATGTGATATCTTCAAGTAAGAGGCTTTCAGAAACGAGGAGCTTCGATAGAATTAATTAAAGGGAATGGCCAAGATACGAAGGAGCACGTATCTAGTCCAGATGATCACGAATTCCCGTGATGGTTAGTAATTGCATCTCGGGAAAGACAGGATAGTGACGTGATGAAATGACCGTCAAGTAGTTAAAATGATACGTTGCTTAACACTAGACTAGTGTATTTTTATTACTACCGAAGCTAAAGCTCTCCTTCCTCGGTCTACTGATTGGGCAATGTGTATGTATATTTTCCCCCTGGAATAAAAACAACAATAAAACGTGTGCGAACAACAATAAAAATTCAGCGTACTTTTATTAACCAACGTACTTTTTAATACGTCCTGTTCCTGAATTGTCATAATTATCATTCTGTAATTATTGCATCGGGAACAGTCATCAGAAAGTAAAAGTTGCGCAAAATTTATGCGGGTTGTGAGATCGGAATATCGACATGGTATTCTCAGATTGTACAGTTATTGCTCTTAAAAAATCTCATCAGAATATATCCTAAATTATGGATGAAAGAGTTGATTTTATTGAAACGAATCCAGGTGTATCTTTTATGGGAATACCATCAAAGTTTTCCTATGATTTAATCTCTGAAGAGCTTGATTTGTGGAGATTAGAAAGCTATAACCACTCTATCTTTTGACGTAAGATATATTTCAAATTTTCTATGGAAAGAAAGTGGATCCATTTTTCGTAATCACAATTTGAATTTTTGTTGCTTTGAGGATAAAGTTAGTTTTCTCAAATCGTAACTAATTTAACATATTCTATAAAAATGAAATATTAACATAAAAACGATCACATCAACATCCTGTAAAGCAATGGTTCAATTTTAGAATTCTTCAAGGCATTCTGAAACTCGAATTTACAATAGACCAACATTTCGTAATAGCGTCCTTCTGAAAAAAATGAAATAGATAACATTGCTAGTGATATCTACTGAACTTGTAAACTGGAATATCGAATTGTATTCTTGGTGATCCCCAAGGGAACTTGTCAAGACATGGAGTATATAAACTGGTTAAGACCTTATGATCAGTATCGACCGTTCATTTATAAATAATAGTAAAATTGAAAATAATATTAACGTTAATTTTTCATTTGGAGAGAGGGGTGTGGGGAGAGTGTCGCTCTTTCTAATGACTTAAAACAAACTAATCTCCATCGAATTATATTATAAAATAGTATAAATATTCCCATTTCCATAATTTTAAATTAATATAAATTCTTCAATTAATTCTATCCTGGAATTACATTCATAATCAATCCTTTCAGGGTGGATAAGTTTGGGTAAACTATTTTATTAGATTGACTGAAATCAACACTTTATGAAGTGATTCTCATTAATTTAACGAAAGCAGCATGGATCATAGAGTAATTGGAAAGGGGCAAAAATGGAAGATCGTAATAAAACAGCTAGATATAATTTGATGCGTCAATCCAAAGAGTAATTTAGTTCCAATAACGTAATGCTGCCCTGTAATATAAACTATTTTTTGATGTCTTCGATTTAAGTACGTTTAGCAATAAAAATTTATGCTCTCGTCATAAAGTAGTCTTTCCTCATTTATTTTCATGTTTTAACTTAATCTAATACCTGTGCCACAAATCACTTCTTTCAAAAAGAATATTCAGAATTATATAATTTTTAATTGAATTTGCTCAAAAAACGATATTTACTTAAAACGTTGAAAATGAAATATTTTGATTCACAATTTTACAGTCGTTTTCAATTAATCCCTTTTGTGCTCTACAAATTTTAAATTAACAATATTCAACATTCTATAGCATCAGAACGAAACTCCATAACTCAACAGAGAGCTCTGATAGTTTAAAAATTTTCAAATTAAAATATTCCTAATCGTATTATTTTAAAATTTTAAGATTTCACATTAACAGTCTCAATTTTCAGTTTAAGGTTTGAACCATTCACAATCAAGCATTTTGGGATTGTTCAAAATTCAAAAATTCTATCATGGAATATATATTGAAAGAATTCCAGTTTTGATTCGAGTCTTTCAAATCCACAGAATATATAAATTTAACATATAATTTTTCAACCATTTAAAGTCTAAAGCCTTTGAAATAGAAAGCGTCTGAAGTTGAACAATTCTGAATTAGGTGAATTCTCTCAGAACTGAATAAATTGAATATAAATTTGTATACTTTCAAAACAGGAGCAACGAAGAATAAAATTTTTTATTTTCGACCTGCAAACTTAATTAAATTCAGTAACAAACAAGACGATAGAGTTGGAATAATTTCCAATCTAAAGTTCTTACAATTCTGCAGTATCAATCTTCAGAGTTGTGAATAACTAATTTTATTCCAATTCAAGCTTTTGAAACAGAAACATTATAAAAGCAGACATTTGAAATTCAATAATTTTTTTAAAATTAGGCATCCCAAGCACTATGAATTCTTGATAAAAAAAGTGTTAAATTTGGGGAACAAAATTTTCCAAAATATAAGTGAGAATCAGAGAAATATCGTTTTTCGTTTAGTTTATCAGTAACAATTTCTCATTTTGAAAACAATGTCTTCTCTGCGCGTTATTGAACAAATTGAAAAACAAGCCTACCAATATATTTGAATAACAGCATAGTATAGATTGTAGAATTTGTTTAATGAGAATAAATATTTATGCATGGTTTGCATTCGGATGGGTGCCCATTCAAGTTTCCTTTCAGTCGTGCATCCTTCGCGTTTTACTAATATCGAGCTGGAGCTTTCATGCCGAAGATGATGAAGGCACTCGATTCTATCGATTGTCCACATCCAAACTCGACTGTCGATAATCGGTTGCGCGTGGATGTTTTGGCTTTCTGCAGTTTTCCACTCCCTTGACCAATTTTTCAGGCAAATACGAGCATTCTGAAGAGAATCTAGATGTATAAGGCAAGGAATTTTTGAGATTGAAGAATCCTAAAGATCTTCTGTAGAAGAGCAGATTCTGATACGTTCAAACTCGAAAAGGGTATGCATGAAGTAAAAATCTATTCAATTGTATTGGAAAATTGGCAGTTTTTTCAGTCAAACCATCCATGAATGATTATGGATTAAGTGAAAAAGTAATATGAATATGATATAGCATAATACATATTATCATATTGCATATCAAGTAATGTCATTTTTGCGTTAGAGATCGCATGCCCGCACGATTACGCACTGGAAAGTGAAATAGAAGCGGAAACATAAGCGGCACACGGAAGGAAATGAAATTAATAATCGGGTTTCTGCAGGTACAATGGACGATTCGATAAGAAGTGACTTGTAGTTTTATATGCACATGTCGTCATCACATGATTAGGGTATGACTATGCATGAGGAAGGCGTTTGACCTAGTCAACCGGGCCGGGCGGCTCGGCCTATTCAGCAACCTACCAAACCTACTCTTTATAAACCTACCAACCTACCTCTAGTTCTGCCACGACTTAATACTAACTACCGTCTATACACAAACGTAATATCTACCTGACACGCGAATCTGCCCTCAACTGTTTTTACAAGACTACCTATGTATGAAGAAAAACTGAAAAAAATCGTTCTGTTCCAGGAACGAGTGTCGTATATTATTTAGGACCTTCCTAACCTTCAACGACCTAACATATTTCAAACCCCTGACGGCCGCGATTTGTTTTCATCATCAGAATGAGACACTCAGATTGTTGTAACATTTTTTCGAGAAAAGTTGACATCTGCACTTATACTCGTTTTAGAAAGTGATGTTTTCCCGAGGAGAGAAAGTATTTGCTATTGTCATTTATTCCAGATACGTTTTTTCCACAAATCAGTGCTTGATGTTGAAAAGAGAGGTATGTATTCTAATGAGTCTTCTCAATGTAATAGAAATATTTGCATTCTCAGGAAATGTGACTTGCAGCAATGAGTAAAAAATAAGTTGTGTGCTGAATATTGAAATTCCATTAGAACTTATGACTCAAATTGTGTCCAAATGACAAGGTTTAATGTCGGAGAGACGAAATGAAAAGGTGTTAACTTGCGTGGGATCTCTTAAAACTTAAAAATCCTACACATACATTGTATTGGGAACATCAATGCCCTCAACTCTGTTGCATCCTCTCATTTGGTCTCAACAAATTACCACATTTTCATTTAGTCTCTCTGAGATAAAACCCTGTGATTTGGACACGTAGAAATCAATATTTTAGGTAAATTTCCAGGACCATTTTAATATATTTTCCAATATATTAAGATGGCTGCAGTTGAGTTGCGTCCTATGATCGAACTCCACAGGGGTTCTAGATGAAATGCGTCCTCTCTCTCTTCCTCCAGTAGTCGACTGCGGCCGTGGCATGAGAGGAGTGGGGGTAGTTCAGAAAGGAGGCAATTGCTTCAAAAGTTGAAACCACCACTCTTCAAATATTATTTATTACGCGACAATTGCTATTTTTATTATGTTTTTATTTGAAAATAGTGAATAGTAAAATATTTAGGTATTTTTTACTGCGTGACAATTGCTATTTTTATTATGTTTTTATCTAGAAATAGTAAGTGGCAAGATATCTAAATATTATTTTATGCGTGACAATTCATATTTTTATTATGTTTTTATCTAAAAATAGTAAATAGCAATCTCTTTAAACATTATTATATACGTGACAATTTCTATTTCTATTATGTTTCTATCTGAAAATAGTAAATAGCAAGACATTAAAATATTATTCAATGCGTGCCAATAGCTATTTTTATTATGTCTTTCTCTAAGAATAGTAAATGGCAAGATATTTGAATATTATTTAATACGTTACAATTGCTATTTGTATTATGTTTTTATCTAAAAATAGTAAAAAGCAAGATACCTAAATATTATTTTATGCATGACAATTTATATTTTTATTATGCTTATATCTAAAAATAGTAAATAGCGAGCTATTGAAATAATATTATGTTTTTTTTAATTCTTAAAAAGCCTTTCAAATTAGGCAGTCGTGAAGTAAGGTAGGAAGGAAGGTAGGTAAAGGACGAGTGGAGAGGGAAAGAAGGAACAGAGGGCGAGGACGCAACTCAGTCAGACCCCCTGTTGATTTCGACCATAGGACGCAACTCGACTGCACAGATTTAGATCCATATACAATTGATAGTCTGTCAAACACTGTAGAATCATGCTACAATGTTTGGCAGACTCTATATATTTTATATGAATCAAGACATCTATACGACCCTCAAATATAATTAGACACGTTTTGTTCTTGCATTGTTTATAGAATAGAAAAAAAACTCTTTTTCAACTAACTAAAACAGCTTTACTGTACACCTTAAACGACTTTGAGTAGTAATGCTCAGGCACCAAATAAACTAGAATACTGTCTCTAAGATTTACTGAGCAACGGACTTAAATTATTTTAGTCCAAATTTTAAAAATGCCTGGTTACTAAACAGGCTTTATGGCGTGTGGTTATTTACAAACACGGCTGGTGTAAAAGTCATATACAGAGAAAAAATACGAAACTATTTAAAAGGTAATAGAATGTGACGCAAGAGTGATCTTCGTCGACCATCAACATTGAAGATGAAGGATTTAGCTATATGCAGGATTGCATAGCCTAGTAGAATCAGCGAACCGTGGATTAGCGGCTAATGTCGAACCGATAAGAAAACCGGCAATTACTTAATCTCAGGCCAAGAATCATCGCTGTGATTATCGATAATGAATGTGCATTGTGCGCTAGGGGTCGTGTCGTGCTTTACAATGACTGGGTGTACGTGACCTTTCACCAGAAATTTACCCTAGTATGTGAAACTATTTATGGCTATGAGGTTATTTTTAATTCTGAAATTTTCCTTCAACTGCCGATTGAGCAAGGTCATATAGAATTCGAAATTACTTTCGTATTCTAAAAACACTCGACACTGTCTAGTATCATTCAAATAGTTTTTTTATACATTTATTGAATTTTCAATTAGCATATTTATCATTTTATTTTCATTTTTCCAATTGCACCCATGTTTTTGTTAGCAGAATTTTTCAGCGACAGATGTTTGGTTTGGATCAGAAGACATTTGTACTTTTTTCACAAATTCTTATAAGATGAATAGCGCCTAAATAACAATATCATTTGCAATCTTCATATATATTTTTTTTATTCGAACCTTTCAACAGTCAGTAGTTTAGCACTCATAATTTTCTAAGCTTGCGGTACTCGTAGCCACAACCTATTTTGAGATATCACAAAGGCTGCTTTCAGTTTTCTATAATTTCAAGGGGTATTTCCAATTTTATTCCATAACCAATTTTTTTACCCTGGTTTTTGTGTGAAATAACAGAGACTCTGGTCATAATGATGATTATGACATTATTTGATGTGAATTGCTATTTGATAATCTTCCAACAGTTGATTGGTAAGAGTCTTACTAACTGACTTCAAGAATTTAATTGACTAGACTCTAGAACTCATAGGATGCCTTATTTTACTTTAAGAAAATGATTATACTCCTTGAAATGCAGATTGAATTAACTTCTTCCGCAATATAATTAGAAATCTAAATAGCTTTGGAGTATTTTCCCTTATAACATAACTGGAGGTTGCATTGACATTTTTATCTTCATCAACATTGATTATGTGAGATTCCTCATTTTTTTGAATATTCCAAATTTTAGAACAGATCAAGCTCCTACAATCCAAAATGAACTTAAGAAAATTATGTCTAATATATCTGAATTGAGAAAATCATCTTCAAAGTAATTTTTTGTTATCAAAAACTTCCTACTTTTTTCTATTAAGGAACAATAATGTCACCTTCCAAATATATATTCTATGCTCATAGTTTATCATTTGTATTATTAATAATTTGTTAATTTTTGGAATTACTTAAGAATCGAAAAAGGTATAAAATAAATTATCAATTTCCTGATGTGCTTATGCTTCAACAAATGAACAATATCAGTAGATGTTGTATGCACATCTTATTTTCGTTCGGAAAATTTTCTTCTAATTTATACACAGCTATATGCACAGTAGGGTGGCCTTAAAATTTTTTTTTTGAATTTTTATGCAAATCGCCTGGAAAGTTCGAATCCACAAAAAAATAAACGCATGTTTTTGTATTGAAAAAAAATCCATCTAGAGGTGGCGCAAGCCCCATGAAGTTGAACACTTATTTCCCGTAAGAAAAAAGGACGTGTTTGTAAATTTTATTCAGAATTCTCAATATTAAGTGAATCGAGTTCGAAATATACCATTTCTCTTCACGATTCGTCTCAGAATACGAATAAAATTTTACTTTCCAAATATAACCCCCCCCCCCCCCTAAGTCCGCTTCATAGGGTCCTAAAAAAGCCCCGTAAGTGAAAAAAGGGGGTTTTCGAGTTTTTGGCGCTAATTATGTTTTTTTGCGGTTTTTAAACTCAGATTGTTTCAAATACATGAATCTCTACTTTATACTGATGATTAGGTGTTCATTTATATTGTTTAAACAATTTATTACTGTTTTCAGCAACTTTCTCTTAGAAAAGGGTTGGCCTTTCTTTGAATTTTTCAACTTCTTTTCAACGTTTCAGTTGAAGCGAGGAAATAAACATTTAAAGTTAACAAAAACAATTGCTAAACAATTTGTTAATGATCATAACAATATTCTTTCAGAAAACTGCTGCAAAGTTGCGGTTTTTTTTGGAATTTTTAACTTTTTGGTCACTTCTCACTTGAAGTAATTATTTAATTGAATTCAGCAAAAATAATTGTTAAAACAAATTGTAAATGTTTATAGCTATCTTCTTCTACATTAATACTACATAGTTGCGGTTTTACCTAAACTTTTAACTTTTTATCACTTCACAATTAGATCAATGCAATAATTAATTCATGGTAGAGACATATATGTTTAAAAAATTCATTTTTATTGCTAATAATATGTTCTTTGCTTACTGATATAAAATTGCGGCTTTTTTTTCTAAATTTTTACCTTTTTGCCCACTTTTCACTTGAAGTGAGTGATATTCAATTTAATTTAACAAAATTAATTTTTTAAACAAATAATTATTGTTTATGGCTTTCTTCTTTCAGATTAGTGCTAAAAAGTTGTGGTTTTTTCTAAACTCTTAAACTTTTTGTCCACTTTTCACTTAGTGAGGTAAGTAATAATGCGAGTTAACAAACATTTTTCTTTAAACAATTTATTATCTATAAACATTTCCTTTTGAATAAGTGCTAGAAGATTGTGTTTTTTTCTAAAATGTTCAACTTCGCACTGAATGGAATTTGAATGAAATTTAGTTAGATTGAATTAGATTGCATTGTGGGTAAATTAGATTGTTTTTTATTTAAAATAAATTTTTTATTATATTATCCAATACTTTGGTTGAAAGTTTAACGACTTTCTTAAAAATTCAATTTTTGCGTTGAAGATCCATAATTTTAGTAAAAAATTCGTAATTCAAATTTCACTAAATGAATTCAGCTTTCATGTTTTATTTAATTTTTTTTTTACCCTTGGGAAAAGAACAAAAATCATTCACTTAAAACAATGGAATACTATTTGGAACATTATTCTCTCTAATGTTTATTTATTATTTTTTACACCTAAAAAGGTAAAGCAATGTTAAATATTGCAAAAAAAATCGCAAATTTGTAGCACTAATCTAAGAGAAGATGGCCATAAACAATGATAATTTGTTTGAACAATTATTTTTGTTAACTTAAATTAATTATTATCTCGCCTTAACTGAAACGTTGAAAATGAGCTGAAATATTCAGGAAAAACTTCGACTTTCTAACCCTTTTCTGGAAGAAAGTTGCTAAAAACAGTAATAAATTGTTTACACAATTTGAATAAACATCTAATTATCAGTATAAAGTAGTATTCCATGTATTTGAAATAATCTGCGTTTAAAAAACCGAAAAAAAATCATAATTAGCCACAAAAACTCGAAAAACCCCTTTTTCACTTATGGGAGTTTTTGGGACCCTATAAAACAGGTTTATGGTGGTGATATTTGAAAAGTAATATTTTATTCGCATTCTGTGACTAATTGTGAAGAGAAGTCGTGAATTTCGAACTCGATTCACCTAATATTGAGAATTCTGAGTAAAATTTACAAAAACGTATTTTTTCCTATGGAAAATACGTGTTGAGGATGTACTCTAGTTACAGTCAATCTCAAAATTCGATAATCTTTATGATGATTTATATAACGGACCAAAATGTATCTAATTTTAATTGTTGCGTATCTTCGAGCTCGTAACAAAATGTTGTTTACACATGTACACATTTGATAGAAAATGTTGACACTTATTCCCAAAAGCCTACCTTAAACTTATCCATGGCACTTGAATTGTCCACACTGCACTTAAAAGGAATCCAGCACTCAGGGTATTTGAATAAAAAATGTCAAGCACGCACCACGCTCACGTAGAATGAAATCGATGCAACTTTAGTAAATAATTTGAATTTTAGGTTGCGCACACCATTTTTCCGAAAACACTTCCTGACCGGACGTCTCGATGGAAACGCACGTGCGTAAACCAGCGTCACGTGGACTGGCTTAAAAAATGTTCAGCCTCGTGCAATGTCTCGGTTTATATAGACTCCGAGGCAAGCAATACCGGTGAGGCTGTCGTCGCAGCCAGGTGAATCGGTGAATCGGTGAATCGGTGAGAGGAGTGAGAGAAAGAGAGAGTCAAAGAATTTGTGTCTGGGAAAGAGAAAGAACAACAAGGTGGAAGGAGGGAAAAGAAGCTCGCCGCGCCGGTAAAAAGAAGAACCCTCCTCACACATCGTTTAAAAATTCTCATTGTAGAGAAAGTAGGCTAGCTCTGTATCGGACTCTGAGGAAGCCGAAGCCGAAGCCGAAGCCGAAGCCGAAGCCGGAGCCGGAGCCAGAGGAAGATGCGCCTCTTCTTAGGCTTACATTAGTATACCTGTACTGAGAATCATCGAGATGATGGTGAGATTTATTATAGGGTTATTAAATGTGTACCTGCCTCGTTCCATTCGGGCTTCCAAAGCATTCTTGGATTTATCTCCTATTTGATCATCATTTATTCCTCATTCAACCTGATCACTTTCCCCTAATCTCTGACATTTAGAGGTTAAATTATTGGAATTTATGGTAATGATCAGTAGTCAGCACAGTATCATGAGAAATACTGATTAGAGAAGCTTTGTCTGTTACTTTTTTTACCGAAATTTTTGGAATATGAGTTTTGCATTGTTCGTCAATAAAATTAGAAAATGGGAATCTTATAACCATAGAACAAGGCTCACCAATTTAAAAAAATTTTGGCGGCCACAAAGAATGCGTTGCTCTCAGGTTGAATTCTGAAAATCAAACTTTGTGCTTCGAAAGTATGGCAAATTGCATGGAAATAGCACCTTGAGGCATTGTGAGATGAATATGGAGTTTGTTCCCTCGTTGATGTTCATACATGGAAAATAGAATAAAAGGTTCAGAAAGTTTTAACACATCAAAACCCTCTATTATTCCAACGTTCGAAGATGTTTTGATTCTTGTGCTGATTGTCATCATTTTTTATTTACTTGATACTAATCTGGCTACAGGGTGCCAGATATTATCTTGTCGTTTCACAGGTTTTTCATATGAACATACTATTTTACAAATATCATCCATTAAGAGATTCTTTTTTGTAATCAACTTGAAATTACGCAAAGAGATTGCATTGAATAGTGCAGTCAATCTGTAAAATTTTGTGGAAAAAAATGCCATAAAACATTTTTTTGCGGAGAATTGCTAGAAGAGCATTCAAAAAGCTTAAACTGAAAAATGCGGAATCGTTCAGGGGCGGGTTTTTGAGAAAACTCAAAAAGTTTTTGGATTTAATATATCTCGGAAACTGTAGGTTTTTGGGAAAATTTTTACGAACGAAAATTATTGTAGGCAATGTTTTCTACATTTTTTTAATTGAGTCGACATGCTGCGATAAAAATTGAAAAAAAAATCCGTTAGACTTACCGAAAAATCTGTAACCTTTACAGATTTCCTACGTTAATATAGTGACAGCATAGAATTTCAGTAGGAATCAC
>WSXT02069610.1:0-12356 GCA_011762715.2 Neuroterus valhalla | reverse complement strand
GATTTGAATAAAAATAAATGTTAGTGTTTTGCGACAAATATAAATATGTTGTCTCTAGTTGACCGGAAAATTGAATTTAATTTTTTTCTACAATCTAAAATACTGTATTAGAGTTCATTTATTAATAAATTATTCAATAAAGTTTTCATTAAAAAAAAGTGATTATTATATCCACAAACGAGAGAGTTGAATTCTGAATGAAAAATTTGGAAGCCAATTTTTTTCAGCGATTTTAATTCCAAATCAGAACAAGTTGTATTTAACAAAAGAGTTAGATCCTCAACTGAAACCGAATAATTTCTAACAAAAAAGTCGAATTTTACCAAAATTGTTAAATTTATAACCAAAAGAGTCAAATGTTCGAGAAAATATATAAGGTTTCAGTAGAAAAAATGTTAAAGTTAAAATTTTAACCATGATGATTCATTGTCTACGGGACAGATGAATTTTTAATTAAATAGTTGAATTTTCATAACTAAAAATTCAAGCTTTAACCGAATTCAATTGATCTCTTACCAACACTATAGAAAATTAAATCTATAACTAAAACTATTACGCTACATACATATTTTGAAACAACATATTTGTATCATTTTTTCATCCATCTATAAAATATTATAAGTATTTCGCGATCAATATTTGAAAGATAGAATTCAGAGCTAGTCTATCCAGAATTAGATCTAGATCTAGAATGAGAATCCCCATCGTTGAACACTTAGCCCTGCTAATCCGTCCCTTGAAGAGTCTTAGAGGAACTCGGCTATGGTGACGACGACGACGACAGTCATGATGACGATGATGAGGATGAAGATGATGATTTGATTTTTTCTCAATTTGATTGAATGATCTTGTGCCAAAATTTGGGTGGCCAAAAATATGGTCAAAAATGCGGCCAAAAATATATACCATATACCTATGATTCAACTAAAGTTGTATTGATAAGCCCCATGAATTTAACACGTATTTCCCATAAGAATAAAATACGTTTTTGTACATTTTATCCAGAATTCTCAATATTAGGTGAACCGAGTTCAAAATTCACCATTTCTCTTCACAGTTAGTCACAAAATGCGAATAAAATATTACTTTTGAAATATCACTCCCATAAATCTGTTTTATAGGGTCCCGAAAACCCCCCATAAGTAAAAAACGGGGTTTTCGAGTTTTTGGCGCTAATTATGATCTTTTGCGGTTTTTAACACATATTGTTTCAAATACATGAAATTCTACTTTATAGTGATAATGAGAGGTTTATGTAAATTTTTTAAACCATTAATTATTGTTTTTAGCAACTTTCTCTTAGAAAGGTTGGAAAGTCAAGGTTTTTTCTGAATTTTTCAACTCATTTTCAACGTTTCAGTTATAGCGAGGTAATAATCAATTAGAGTTGACAAAAATAACTGTTCAAACAATTTGTTAATAATTATAATAATATTCTCTTAGAATAATCCTACAAAGTTGCGGTTTTCTGAAATTTTCAACTTTTTGACCACTTTTCATTTGGAATTAGTTGATATTTAATTTATAATAACAAAAATAAATATTTAAACGAATTATTAATGTTTATGGCTATCTTCTCTTAGATTAGTACTAAAAAGTTGCGGCTTTTTCTGACATGTTTTTAGTTGTGAACAAATAATAAATAAACATACGAGAGAATCAAATTTTAGATAGTATTGTATATTTTTAGGTAGAATATTTTTTTTCTTTTCCCAATGTTAAAAAAAAATTAATTAGAAGAAAAAAGGCCAAATTCATTCAGTTAAATTTGGATTTCGAATTTTCTACTAAAATTATGGGTCTTCAACGCAAAAATTGAATTTTCAAGAAAGTAGTTCAACTTTCAACCAAAGAGTTGAATTTTTGACCTAAAAATATAAAATTTTCATCAAAAATAGAATGGTTGA
Organism: Neuroterus valhalla; assembly: GCA_011762715.2. Lineage (NCBI taxonomy): Eukaryota > Metazoa > Arthropoda > Insecta > Hymenoptera > Cynipidae > Neuroterus > Neuroterus valhalla. Next base: position 10,449 of record WSXT02069610.1, on the reverse strand, counting down.
TATTTAGAAATTTTTTTCTTTATTTTAAATGAAAAACTGTCTAATTTAACCAACAATTAAATCAATTCAATCTAATTGAATTTCATTCATATTACATTCATTGCAATGTTGACTCGCAATAATTATTAACTCACTAAGTGGAAAGTGGATAATAATTACTTGTTTAAACAATTATTTTAAATGAAATTAAATCATATGCAAAGAAAATATTATTAGCAATGATAATGAATGGTTTGAACAATTATTTTTTTAACATGAAATAATTATTACTTTAATCTAATTGAAAAGTCAAAAAAAGTTTGAAATTTCAGAAAAAAATCGCAAGTTTCTATTATTTATCGAAGAAAATATTATAAACAATGATAATAAATTGTTTATATAATTTTTTTTCAACATGAATTAATTATTACATAACTCTAATTGAAAAGTGATAAAAAGTTTAAAATTTCAGGAAAACCCGCAACTATGTAGTAATAATCTAGAGGAAGATAGCTATAAACATTTACAATTTGTTCAAACAAATATTTCTGCCAAATTATATTAAATAATTACTTACTTTACGTAAAAAATGGACAAAAAGTTGAAAATTTAGGAAAAAACCGCAACTTTGTAGCATAAGTCTAAAAGAATATTGTTATAATTAATAAAAAATTGTTAAAGCGATTGGTTTTGGTACATTTAATTGATTATTACCTCGCTTTAACTGAAACGTTGAAAATAAGTTGAAAAATTCAGAAAAAACCTTGACTTCCTAACCCTTTTCTAAGAGAAAGTTGCTACAATCAATAACAATTTATTTAAACAATATAAATAAACATTTTATTATCAGTTTATAGTAGTAATTCATGTGTTTGAAACAATCTGCGTTAAAAAACCCGCAAAAAAATCATAATTGGCGCCAAAACCTCAAAAACCCCATTTTTCACTTATGCGGGTTTTTTGGAACCCTATAAAACAGACTCATGCATGTGTATGCATTTAGTTTAAAACTTGTTACAGCTTAAAGCTAAATTTTAAAATAAAATTAATTTTATCATTTTCATAATTCATCAATTCTTATACACAAGGCTTCCAATATTATTAAACAATATTTTATTTTATTCGATGCTACGAATATTTAACGCCGGAAATTAATTATGGACATTCCAATAAATTGAAGTATTTCAACTCTAAAAATAGTACTTTCAATGCTATACTATATTTTTAAACTGTTGATATTTATTTTGATGAAAAGTAAAATTTGCCTGAGTCCTTTCAAAAGATAGAATGAGGTGCAGACTCAAAGGTTTGATTTTTCCATTGTTGAATTCAGAACCTTCAAGTTCAAATTTGTTTATTATTTGAGAAATCGGAATCAAATAGACAAATGATTGAGATTTCAAAAAACTGAACTTTCGGAACTCAAAATTTGACAATGTTCAGAACAATTGATGAATTAAATTTTTATTTTGAAATGCTTCTTGAATAAAATAATTTAAAAAATATTAATATTATCAGATTAGAAGATAAATTGTCTGAATTTTAAAGAGCTCTATTTGTTCAAATAGTTTACAGCGATAAATAGCGCAGAAATGTACAAGAAGCCCTTGCAATCTTGAAATAAAAAGTGGCTACAAACCTGATGTCAGCACTAAGGCAACCTTATCCACGGTAGAAGTTTAAAGAACTTTAAAATAGCTGATGGAGGTGTGACTCGAATTGTGCCGTCGTTTCTTCGGTTAATCAGAAAGAACAATAAAAAATGCATTTTTTCAGTCGGCCTCTCTTCAAAGCAAATCCAGATGAATAAAAACACAACTCTTAGGTTCAAATAAAAATAAAATCGCGCAGCTGGTGAAAAAATTGATTATAATCATATTTTAATAAAAATTGATTCAAATAAAACTTTCTGAAATGATTTTTTATCATTAAGAGCGGAAAATACAGTCATTTACCCAAAATTTAGTTTTTTAATGAAGTAAACGGACATGAATATTTGCATGGATACGCAAGGATTCGAACCCCCGATAGTTTATGCCAACACAAATTTGGCAATATTGTCTTAATTCGCATGACTAAATGAACCATCGAAGAGAAATAACATATACATTACTGATTAAATATTTGCAGCAAAATAAATTGTTTATCAAGTACACAAAACTCTGCATAATATAATTTGAATCTGCAGTTGCGAAAACCTATTCTTGAATAATTTGTTAAAATCGGGAAAACAATATACTGATGTATAATACATGATTTAAAATTAATTGAACCATTATGTTTCTGTTACAGGTGAGTCTATGATGCATCCATTCTTACCTATATGGTATCTGTAAGTATTTCAGGAAGCTTCATCCCTTTTAGATTTTTGCAAAATAAACTCCAATGATTTTATTTAGCAAATTGAATAGGGACATGATGATTTCTTTTAAGCGCTACATACTTTCGAAATTCCAAATTTGATTGCCTGCGAAAAGAATTTATATTCCAAAATTTGCCTTCATTGAAAAATTATGAAAGAATTTTTTATTCAGAACTAAGTTGAATCCTAAGTTGAAATAATATTTGTATGTTGATGGTAAAATTGGCTTTAGGGTCACAAAAGGAAAAAAAGCACTGAAGGAACACAGAAAAGTTTTTTTAATATTTTTTTAAAACTTTTTCTTTCGTTTGCGTTTTTTTTTGAACTGCCTTATATGCGAATCGAAACAATATATAATTATTTAATATATTATCCTCAACTGATTTCCATGAGAAATAATATTTATTTTTAGATATAAGAAATTGAAGTTTCCCTTAAAGTAATACTGTCCTAATTTTTATCAATTAAAAATACACGCATGTAGTAAGGAATATATAAATACTCGAATAGATATAAGCATTTACTTTTAATGAGTGTAAAGATTTGAAAGGAAAAAAAATTCGCTGCGGACAGGATTCGAACCTGTGCGGGTAAAACCCAATGGATTTCAAGTCCATCTCCTTAACCGCTCGGACACCGCAGCTGTTGAAAAGGCGTCTCGATAAAGCCACACGAGTCGTGAGCCCTCGAACTCGTTTTAATCAATAGAGTTGCGCAACTCATGTGAGCATCGTTTTAACAAAATGAAGTATTAGGAATAAACGTAAACGTTCAATTCACATGCATTTTTATTTTTATTTATTTAAACAATATTTGAATTATTTTTGCAGCATTACATTGGTAAATAATATTATATACCTGTAATAATTATTTGAAATTTAGTATCTACATATATTATCTACAATTACCAAATTTCAATTGTGTTTTTTTCATAATTCTATTTATTTCAATATATCGCTGTACATACAATAAATGAATGTATATATGTATAATATCTGTTTCTTCAATTACGTCTAGATTGACCAATAAAATGTACGCATCAATTTTGAAATTTTTTTACAGTGAAGAACAAGGATCAACATTTAAAACATTTTGTCATTCAGTTGTAATTCTAAATGCTTTTTACATCAAAATTCTTCAGGTTTCGAAGCTTTCCCTTGTTTTATTTCGAATGAATTCAGGTATTTCAAAATTAAATTATATACAAAATTTGAATAAAAGTCTTATTTATATGAATTAATGTAATATTTTAGGTACAAATTGATGTGAACTATTCATATCTCAAGAGTTTACAAATAAGAAAAGTTATATAAATTTCCAATGCGCCCGAATAACAATTTCCCTACCCAATTCCATTGGAAATTAAGCAACTAAAAATTTTCAAATTTTACTCTTATTTATAAATTGTGTACTTTCTAGTTAAAATTATGTATTTTCACATGCTTACCCAAATTCGAATATTTCATAATTTTATTCTTCAAAATTGAACAATTTTTAGTTATAAAAGTTTCCAAGTTTAACTTAAAAATATTCACTTCTAAATACCTCAAATAACGCTTTTAATGTTTTGAACCTTTTGATTGTTTCCAACTTTTGAAAAGTGATGAAATGAAAATTGCAATCTGAAATTTTACTGGGAATTAGTGACGTACTTTTTTCTACTTTAATTAATAGAAATTCCCTTGGAAATAAGTTTCTGCCAACTTCAATATAATTTTTTCTCCGATCTCGTTTCACCGAGTTCCAAGTAGAAAAAAGTACAGCAGTAATAGTCTTTGCTTCTTTCAAAATTTCACTAATTAGGTTATAGCCAGAAGCACATGATGCGTGTCACTATATTTACTACTGGAAACATCTTTGGATATTTAGAGATAAAAGATTTTGAATTTCACTTTCTGTAAAACTAAATTAGTTAAATTTGTCTCACAATCATCTAAATCAATTTATAGGTAGAAAAGTTTTGGATTTTTTTTTCACTGGGAGGAGAAAAAAATTCGAAAATTGATTGAGCTCTGTAAGACATTTTTTTCGAAAGTGAATATTTATTGATAAACTGAAACAAAAACTTCTATGACCTAAATATTTGTTTGGTAAAATGATACTCGTAGAATTTTGAGAAAATGAAGCATGAAAAAAACTTCCCAAATCGCACTTTGACTTCAAAAAATCTTAGTTCACAAACATTGAATCTCGGCTGAATGAGAATATTATTTTCTATTGTTTATTTAACTTACCTGTTATTATGATTTTTGAAGTGAGTAAAATTACCAGCATCTAGTATAATCTATATTAGCCAAAATTTGTTAGTTGGAAACTACAGTTTTTGAAATCAAAGCGCAATTTTCGAAGTTATTTTAATCCTTTCTTTTTTTTAAATTTACAATTTGAACAAAAATGGTTGTATTATCAAAGTTTTTGTTCACTCCATCAGCAAGGATAACCTTTTAAGCCAAAAATTCATACCTTTAAATTTCATTACAGATCGCATATTCATAAATTAAAGAATGTGAGCTTCGTAACATGAATCTCACAATTTTAGTAAATAAGTTTTGTTATCGAATTCCTGTACAAAGTTTCTCATTCTTCATTTTCGAGAATTTTTCATTTATTCTTCCAACAAACATAGTAAATAATTGAAATGCAATAAGAAATATTCAAAGTTGACTTCAAAAACAAGAAAAATTCAAAATAAAAATAACAAATAGAAGATCATTGCAATATAAATCATGAACACAAAAAAAATCAAAACCATATTTAATTGAAAAAAAGAAAGAGAAAAAATTTTAAGCTCCATTCCATCAACAAAACTTAGAATAATTAAGTAATCAAATTTTAAGCAACAACTAAGCAAAATACGAAAAAACATCTAGAATATTAATTTGTAAAACGCATTTTCTCATGAAAAATGGCAAGATCTGTTTTCTTGATTAAATAAAAAATACGACCCCTTAATCCATGATGGCGGACAACCTGCAAAGGATTGATGGTCGAAAACTTGGATTTAAGCTCCCTATATAGTACCCTAAAGAAGGCGGAAAAAAGTTTTCTTACCTCATGAATTGCAATAATAAAATCTAAATATACTGGACTAATAAATGATAAAATTTAGGTTGAAACCCATTTTCTGCCAGCAATTATTACCGATGGGAGAAATGCGAATAGTTGTTTTGATTTTGAAGAAAGGTTTATTCTGGGATCAATTGATGGAACCCCGTTTACCTCATTTACGGAGGAGCTACTTAAGGAAGAATTTCAATTAGCTGGCGAACGGTCGAACTAAGACAATTGCAGACTCCGCGTATAATGGGGTCGCATTTCCGGGTTTTAACGAATGAACTGCGGATTAATTAGAAGGGATGCTTTTCTCCTTCTTATAGTTTTTCAACAAGTTCATGCACATGCTTGCATGTACGTATTCTCGCGTCGATATAATTGAGCCATCGCTCTACACTTTAATTATCTGTCGTTAGGAGAAAGAACTCTCCTGAATTTGCTGCATACGGAAAGCGATTACACATTGGTATGCTACATATCAAATTGCGCGATATCGTCTGAATTTCACCGCGTCAGATCCAGCTGTATGTATGTACTTTTTACAAAGAGCGTTTCAAGTCACGCCGTCGGAACCGAAATGGAAAATGGGTCGACGTAATTGACGATAATCGGTCTTCTTGCCATGCCCGTACGACGAGGCACTTTGACGAGTTATAAGTCATCAGAAATTCTGATAGAGATACCTTTGTAACTATTCCGGATGTCAAGAAAATATAGGTACTTTCTTCATAGAAATTATAGAAAAGGAAAAATGGAATTATGATTGCTTGGATAATTGGAATTTTTTGAATAGATAGATAGATCTAAACTTAAGAATGTTGATAATCTTGGAGAAGAAACAGGGAAAATTTTTAAATGTGGTGTTCTTGCATTTTTTAAGTTTATATAAAAGTTTAGACAGATACAAAACCTATAAGAAAACTGGTTTCATGTTCGGTTGAAATTGTGTAGAACTTTTCATCCGATAACCGAAGTTAAGCAGAGCTTGACACGGTTGAAATTGGATGTGTGTTGTCGTACTAGACAGGGATGTATTTAGCTGTTCAGCCACTTAAGCCCTTAAAATAATACTAAAAGCTCGAAATTCACAAAATAGCATGGTATATTGACCCTTGATTCTTCTTTGTGTTGCCTTTTTTCCGTTTAATTTTTCCCCCATACGCAAGATATGTTAACTGTGCGTTTTATTCAAGCCGAACAATTTTTGTTCCAAAGGTCATTTGTCTTCCGTAAATTTCGGAGCACCTGCATCAATTTTGTACCTTCTGGTATTTGAAACACTTCTGTCACAATATAATAGAACGTTCCGAATTCGAACACTAAAAATAAACATGTTTAGTTGAAAAGATTAATTTCAGGATCCCACCCAGATTTTTGTCTCAACATAATCAGGGTCTAACCACTAATCTGCATTTTTCAGAGAGGTAATTTCTTCTTCTCGAAACCCTCTTCATATATCGTTGTCGTACGTCGAAGTTTTGCTTGTCTACTAACTGTGTTTTGGGGATTTTGACGCCGTTCGATCGTTCCCAACGGGCCGGTCGGAATGCCCACGCTTTTCGCAAATCATTTTTCACTCTGACAATCTTTTGTCTCATCTTTGGGCTCGTGACATCATGTCGGCTGACAGTGACGAATCGAAAGTCTCAAGTCAACCCTTGAGTCATCGGCTGACGTTACGGATTACGAGAAATAAAAGGTACCTTGTAGCCTCTGCAGTCGGATGTCAGATCAACATGTGAAAAATTCTCAGTACATATAGCGATAAACTCAGGATATCGTGGAACTTATATTAATTATTTAAAGTAATTTATAATTAGGTTAATGTGGTTCCTTCAGGAATTGTGTCTTTTTCCAATATGTAGAAATCCATTGTTCCCAAAGATTCTTCTCTATCATGATATATACAAGTGTGAGTCATATGATATTGTGGAAGAATTGTTGAATATAATGATTATTCTCCATATTTTAGGAGGTTTGGATCATTTGTATATTATAAATATTGCTTCGAGTTTCAATTAAAAAGTCTTGAATTTCTCTTTGTTGGCCACTTGAACAGTGCCTGTTGTTTTGATAATAGTCATGCAGTTGGTGCATAAATGTAGAAAATTTGATTTTTCGTTCGGAGGGTTTGAATAATTTTTAGACTATACAATTTTTGAGAATAATAAAAAAATAGTAACTCGCGGAGCACAGTGGTTCAAAATCCCTAAAAGCTGGCCAAAAATCAGAATCTTGATATTTCACTTCGTTCGAGTACCCATATACGGTTTTTGGGGTTGCTGATTTCAAAAATGGAGTAAAAAATCCAGAATTCAAAATGGCGGACCCAAAATGGCGGACATTTTCCTCAAATCCGCCACATTTAGTGAGTTTTTGGTCGAAAAAGTTTGTGCGACATGGAAAATACTCGTGAAGGTACGTACATTAGGAATAAATAATGGAATATGTATATTTCGCAAACATGTTTACGATGTGTGCGATGTATTGCTGGGGAAAAATCTATCTTCTTTTGTACCCGATTTACAAGTTCACGTAGAGAATCCTCTTTTTTCCTGCGAGTTCCTGTGTCGAGATATGTTGTTTCTATCGCCGAAAAGTGTCTACTTTCCAAAGCCATTTTAGGTCCGCCATCATGTGTCCGCCATTTTAAATTTTTTATTTTTGTCTCTATTTTCGAAATCAGCGACCCCAAAAATCCTATATGGGTAGTTGAACGAAGTCAAATATCGAGATTCTGATTTTTGGCCAGCTTTTTAGGATTTTGAACCACTGTGCGGAGATTAATTTCCTCACTATGGAGTAACTGCTCTTCAATATTTGCATGTAGAAGGATAGTAATATGCATGAAAAGACCTGTAAACTTATTTTCGTTTTATTTTTTATTGTTAAATAGATGGAAATTATGCATTCGCATGCTAATTGTTTACAATTTATCCAATTCAAAATTAGTTATTATTCGGCAAAACCTAGTGTGTCCTCACAAATCTGAAAAATAACACCCCCTTGATGAAAGTATTCGTCGTTCAACTTTTGGAATCTAGGAAGGAACTTGATGAATGATCAAATAAGTAGTAGGGGAAATAAATACTGTAGAATGTTCTTTTCACTTATTTCTCAAATATAATTCATTATTATTCAGGTATGTGTCATCGCGAGACGTGACACCTACCACCCTAGTTCGATCATGGGAGTAAAAAGATGAAATTGTTTTTTTTTTTTTATAAAAATCGTCGAAAAAGTTTAATATAAATTATGAGGAAGAAATTCAGTTGGAGAAAAGAGATTCGAAACCTGTAATAATTAATAATGTAATATTTGGAATCAGAGAAATAAAAAATTTGAATTTCAAATCAAGAAGGGATCAATTGATGTCAACTTTGACTATTTGTATACACTCTAAATCCATTGGATCGGAATCGCGGTCCAAGCAGCGGAAAAAAATCCGAAAGGTCGTCCATTGGATCGGAAAGTCAGTCCATTGGACCAGAATCGCACGTTTGGTCATTGCTTGGAACAGAATTTCGGTCCAAGGGATTTAGAGTGTAGATGGTTAAATGTTCAACAATATTGGAAGGAAATTTAACTATTTAGTGTGAAATGAACTTTTTCTTGGAAATTCGTCCTAAGGATTTGCAAATTCATATCCTTGGGGATAAATTTCATCTCATTTATTGGAAATTTGACTTTTCGTAAATAATTTGCTTTTTCGTGTTTGAATTTTCAATATTTTGATAGAAAATTCTAGTATTGGACGAAGGGTGTAGTTTTTTTGCAGAAAATAATCAAACTACTTGGTTGAAGAATCACTTGTTTGATTGAATATTCGTTATTTTATTCAAAAATCCAATTAGTATATTGAAAATTTACTTGATATGGTAGGAAACTAAATCGTTTTGATTGAAAATTCAACTGCTTGGTTGAATGGACTGCCTTGTTATAAATGCATATTTTTAAGTAATGATTCATCTTTCAACCGAATAGTTGAATTTTCATTTTTTTTTAAATTAAAATTTTCGAACGATACCGTTTGGCTTATAACAAAAAAGCTGGATTTCCAAACTGCTGTGCAATAATTTCATTTTCAGTAAAAAAATTAATTTCGAACCATAAAAAAAGAATTTCCAACAAAATAGGTACATTTTAAATCATAAAGTTCAATTTTCAAGTAAAAAAGATACGTTATCAACCATACAGAGATGAATGATTTTGAGTTTCAACAAAAAGAGGACTTTTAGAAAAATAAATTGAAATTTCGTACAGAAATTAAACATTCAAGAGAAAAAACACTACTTTCTGAAGGTTAAATTTGATATTTTGTTACTATTCTTATATCTTCCTCAAAAATCTCTTTGAAAACTTCTGAAAACGTTTTAGCAATTATATATCACAGCACTGAGATTAAAAGGATCAAAATTTTCACGGAGAAAAATGATATAGGAACTGTCAAAATCAATGTTTTACAAGAATCAGAATATGAATATTTGGCAACTGTTAGAGTTTTTAAATTAAATAAATAATTTGGGAAGTATGTACATAAAAATCATGTGCAATCATTTCAAATATAATTAACTTTCTGATTCAATAGGCAAAATCAACTAGCAAAAATTGCCCATTACAGAACCAGTGTTTTTGATGTCACTGATTCAATTTAGTAACAACTTTTTTGTAGCCCTTCACCAACATTCAATGATCCCCCAGTGTAAATAAAAAGTGTCATTGATTTCTCAGTGCTCTCTATATCTGAAACAGTGAATTTCACTATTTCATAGTGAATTCTCACTATTTCAATTTAACAAAAGTGGGTCACTATGAAATAGTGAAATTCACTATTTCAATTAGTGGTTTTACGGCTTCACTAATTCAATTAGAAGATCTCACTGATGCGGAAAGTGGTTACCACTAATTCAAATAGTGAATTTCACTATTTCATAATGAATTCTCACTATTTCAATTTAAGAAAAGTGGGTGACTATGAAATAGTGAAATTCACTATTTCAATTAGTGGTTTTACGGTTTCACTAATTCAATTAGAAGATCTCACTAATGCGGAA